>JAFFST010001061.1:5246-16167 GCA_022414735.1 Noturus placidus | reverse complement strand
GGTTTGATGTTCCGAAACACTTAAGTGTGACAAACATGCAAAGGAACAGGAAATGAGGAAGGGGGCAAACACTTTTTCACACCACTGTATATATGTGTGTGTGTGTGTATATATATATATATATATATATATATATATATACACACACACACACACATATTAATAATATATAATAATATATATAAATGTATGTATATATATATATATATATAAATAATATCATATAATATAATATAATAATATAAGTTAATATTTTATTTAATATTCGTTTTATGCATCAGCCATAATATCAAAGCCACTGACCGGTGACATAAATCAATAAACATTGATCATCTCGTTACAATGGCACCTGTAAAGGGGTGGCATATATTTATTATGCAGCAGGCAAACAATCAGTTCTTGAGGTTCTTGATGTGGAAGCAGGAAAGAATGGGCAAGCATAAGGATCTGAGCGACTTTCACAACTGTCAAATTGTGACATCTAGACGACTGGGTCAGAGCATCTCCAAAATAGCAGGTGTTGTGGGATGTTCCAGGTATGCAGTGGTTGGTAACTACCAAAAGTGGTCCAAGAAAGGAGAACCGACAGAATCATGGCCACCCAAGATAGAAAGGAGTCAGAACACACAGAGCATCACATCTTGTTACGTGCGTAGCTGCAGAGCGGTCAGAGTAGCCATGTTGACCCCCATCTACCTCCAAAACTCCAACAATGGGCACGTGAGCATCAGGACTGGACCACAGCACAATGGAAGAACCTGGGATAGTCTGAAAAAGCTGGGCAGGTCTGAAGAAGTTTTCACGGTTGTTTGTTGGTTTGTGAATAATTTAAAACGTTTTCCTTTGTATTTCATATACTTTTTAAATGCATTTTTTCTAATTGTTCGAAGAGCAAACGATAGCAACGTAGATGTTTGCTTCTCACATATGGTATCGATTTCAACCGGAAACCCCCCCCCCCCTCAAAAACAAGAACCAGAGAGAACTTGGGGGTTCTAAGCCTAGTTTGTTTTTGCACCAAACTGAGATGAGTGGAACAAGAAGAAGTGACCACAAAAGCAGCTGCAGAATCACTCGTTTGCGTAAAAATATCACGTTCAAGTTCAGTTCAATTTCGTCTTAAGTTCTGGATTGCTCTCGTTGCAGAATACACCCACGTACTGGTTCCAGAAACCACGGGAGGCGCAAACGTTTGCACGCGCCAGTAGAACATAACGCTGGTGCACGAAGCAGGATGATGGTTTAAGTGAACACTAGCATGAGGGTATACATTAAACAAAAGCACCAATGGCTTAATGGAATGCAGCAGATTGAGATCCTATTTATATTCTAATAGAAGTCAAACGAGTCCTATCAGCAAACCCTCAAAGAACAACCACACTACCTCAAAACCATGTACAAAGAAATGATATATAGAGTGCCTTCCGTAAGTATTCACCCTCACCACCCTCCTCTCCATGAAGCTGTCGTGTTACAACCTGGAACTGAAATGGGTTTAATTTCGACTTTGTTAGGAATCTATACAAAATAATCCATATTAGCAGGTGAAAAAGAAGAAGAAATTATATATTGTTTGCAATGTACAAGCATTAACCCGTATTAACCCTCTAAATTAATCCTTGTACAGCCATCAGAAGTGACGTGACACTTTGACTGCATGCAGATTGATGCTGTTCAGCTAATTATGTCATGTTAATATAAATACACCTGTTCCTGGAAGAACCTTGGAACAGAGTTTCATTTCAGTAGCTGGTTTTTCAAGTGTTAGTAAAAAGAACAGGTCAGTAAGAGGACTGGGTATATAAAGAAAGTATCTTAGAGAGGCAGAGTCTCTCACATGTAAAGATGGGATGGATTCTAGAGGACATGTAAACATTGCTCTTTCTGCAGATTTTGCGGAAATCACGGAAATGTTTTTATTGACACGGCGTCAAAACTTGTTTTCGTATTGGCATTGTACTTACAACAGCGGGGAATTTAGAGCAGCAGCGACGGCAATTAGCTGTTAAGCAATTAAATTAGAGCAGTGTGTCAGTAAGAAACTCCAGAAAACGTGCAGACCGGAGGAACCAGGAGAACAGGATGAAGCAGAGATTGAAAAGAGGACGTAGATGGTGAGATAGCTGTAAAAGATCGCTCCGAGAACCACAATCCACCTTACGAGAATGAAGAGGGAGGAGTGAATATCTATATATAGAAACCCGCGTGGGGGGTGTGTGTGTGTGTGTGTGTTTATATAGGAATAAATAATTTCTAATGTAGTCTCGGATCATTATTTATATCAAGTAGCATGTGATTTAGGGCACATTACTTTCCTTGACTTCTAAATGACTATTTGAATCTATGGGGCAATCAGCAATGCATTCTGGGACCAACGTCTCCACTAATTCCACACTGGATTTCTCATTAATGTGACGAACATTCTAGTTAGTTTCTGTTAAACACCATTATGTGTCACCCTGTGACATCAGAGCGATGGAATTGATTTCTTTGTTATTGAACTTCATTTGGTATCCCATAATAATCTGATGACCATGTAGATCATATTTAGGCACTAATTTTTTTCAATAATCATGTCAATATTAAAGACTCCAGACCTAATGTGTTGGTTGATGATATTTTTTTTTAACCTGCCGTAAAAATAATGTTTACCTCTGCGCATGAGTTCCTGCAGACTCTCAGCACTCTGGTTCAGCACGGCCCACACTTCTTCCTCCTGCAGTGGACCTCCTCGGACCTGCAGAGCCTCGGCCAGAGACACGTGCATGGTGCCTGCGGAGAGAAAACGCGCACGCGCGCACACACGATTGTTATCACAAGACGCTCACGACTGTTCAGGAGTTAGGAATGACCTAACCACTTCACACAAGGCTCTCATCTTCTGTTCTAGTACACACTTTAATAGAGATGACGCCGATCCAACACCACAAGATCGATATAGGGCCAAAGAAAATAAGAAATAAACGGTGGATCAGATGTAGGAGTCTGATCTGATCCTGTAATGAATCTAGCAAAGCAGATAATAGCTTCTGGACAACGTATAGCAGGTTCAAGTAGGTCATGTGTTAACAGCAGCGAACATAATTGTTTTTTTTTTTTTTTTTTAAACCCCACCAGTGAGCTTACATGTCATCTGTGTCCAAATCATTTTTAAAGAAGAAAATATTAGACTGGTATCGATATTATCTGATATTGGAAGTTTTAATAACAGTATAGGTATTGGAAAAGAAAACATTATATCTTGCCATCTCTTTTTATTTATAGACAGCACCCATCCCATACCCAGCATCGATACTGGGGCGATTCCAGATAAACAAAATGGTGGATCAGATATTATTAAAAAAAAATCTGATATCCAAAGACATGACTAGTTTTTCCTTTGTTAGAACTTACTTTATTATATTAATAATTCTTAATATTTACATAAAGCGTGGTCGTTTTTAAAAGAAAACTATACTGGATGAGAAACGCAGATTTTCCGCAAATTTGGGCCGAGACGAGTCATGTGACGCCATCATGATACGCATTCAGCCGAAGCGCCCTTTGATCCACGTGCGTCGAACATGAGTACAAGGTCACATTTACCAACAAACATCACCGTAAGAGACAGCGCAGAACAATTACTAGTGATCGCGATTTTGCCAATTAGAGTAGTTTTCCACCAAAAAAAAAAAAAAAATGTATAAATAAATCTACCTTCTGGAAAAAAACTCATAAATAACGCAGCAAAAATCAAGCATTTTTGGCCGAAACAATCACAAATCCTGTACGGATTGTCAAATTCCCAAGGTCATGAGAACATGAGAAAATTTTGAAGACAGAAACTTTACGCTACGTCACACACTAAGCAATTCTGAGATATTTTGAATTGTCGAAGACAGTATTTTCTGCTAATATCGGCCCAATTCCAGTGCAGTCCTAATGTCAAGATCAGATGGCTCTGATTTCAATCCTTGTGTGTACAGAATGAATGGTTTTTCCCCCCGGTCTGGCGGGATTTTTAGTAGCTACTGTATGTACAGTAGCTACATCATGATGGTGGTGTAGAAGCTAATCATCAGCTTATCCTCGAGACTCCCAGCCAAGACGTTTTTAGAGCAGACTGTACACCATCGGCATCATACTTTCCTTTCAGATTTCCAGTATTTCCCCTCCCAGCGCTTGGCTAGTACAGTGTCCTAATAAATATCTACAGATTTACAGAGCTGATGGTTCCAGATTCACAGCCACAAATGCGCCTGATGCAGCGGGAACGACAAAGACATGACAACGGAGTTTAAATCCCCCGGACATCCCAAAGTGACCAGTTCAGAAAGTGATTAAAGAGATTATGTCCGACTGAGCAGAAAATGCCCAGCAAGCGTACAAACCATCTACTGAGCTTTAGTTTGCTTCATGTTGTCTACTGTATATATTTAATACAATGTTGTGTATAAATTTAATAAAAAAAGAGGTCAGATGTGACAGGATAAGATTAAAACACATTTATACGGTTTTATTCCATTATTACCTTTTTTTTATTAAGCAGTACATAGGAACTAAGTGCGGGTAAGAACTAAAGTTGAGTGAGGATGGAATGAAATAATGTTGGCATATATGCACCATACGACTGGTACAAGGAATTACTCTGGCCAATCATTTAGATTTCTCGCTTTACAGCATCATATTAATCTGTGCATAAAAGGTGAGAACTTTCAAGTGCGTACAAAAAAAAAAAAAACGTCCGCCTATGGCGTCGTCACTTGCTAGTGTGAACGTAACTTAATCACATGGACGACGGACAGAAGACTCGCACTTCAGCACACGTGACATCAAAACAATCCTTCACATACCGATGCAAAACATGGCAACAAGGTCTGAGAGATAACAAAAAGTGTGTTTCGAGCAAACTTGCTGATAATTCATCACACAGCAATATTTGATGAAATCCCCTTTGTGTCACCAAATCAGATCGGATTTGTCGAGGCATTGACTCCACAAAACCTCTGAAGGTATCTAGCACTGAGAAGTTAGCATTAGATCTTTTAAGTCCTGCAAGTTGCGATGTGGGGCCTCCATGGATTGGACTGGTTTGTCCAGAACGTCTCACAGACGTTCGATCGGATTGAGATCTGGGGAATACGAATGCCGAGTCAACACCTTGAACTCTCATGTTCCTCAAACCGTTCCTGAACTATTTCTGCAATTTCTCAGGGCGCATTATCCTGTTGAAAAAAGGTCACTGTTATTAGGGAATACTGTTACCATGAAGTAGTGTACCTGGTCCGCAACAACGTTTGAGCGGGTAGTATTTCTCAAAATAACATCCACATGAACCCCAGGACTCGAAGTTTCCCAGCAGAACATAACCCAGCGCATCACACTACTGCCGCCAACTTGATCAAGTCCTTCCGTACATTCTAACGATTTATGTCTCGTATCTAAGCAATCAATAGTTCCAAAGAACAGCGAGTACAAATGGCCAAGGATTCTTCTCGTTCGTGAGGCTGTAAGGGTTAAAATGGCGATGCTCACTCACTCACTGTAGACATTTTTTCCCAGAGCAGCGTATGGCGTCAAGGTCATTAGTTCATTTCACACACACAGAACACAATAAGACTATCAGGAATGCACATTATCAATGACCTCGTGTGCGTCTCTCCAGCCCTCTTTCTCTCTGTTGTTCAGTAGGAGGTGGGAAAGAAAAGCGGGATACAAACCCCCGTTCGTGTTCAGGACCTTTCTACAACTGTTCACTCGTTATTTCAAAAGTCAGATGTTTTATTCCTCTTTCACATTTAAATTCTCAATTAAACAAAAGACACAGAAGCACAGAGACTGCACTGATTCTGTAAAAATACATTATATAAATATAAAAAAAGATGAAGAAGAAAAAAAAGACACCATATGAGATATAAGAAAGAAAGAATTCACCTCAGAACACTGCTCTCCATTAGACTGTTTTTATTTGTGGACAAAAAAAAAAAAAGTGGAACAGGATAATACTTTCACATTCTTATTATTTTGTACTTTTCCGAAAGGGTGACAGCAAGAGGGTGTGTTTCTTTTTGTTTTGTTTTTTTTTAAATCCTGACCAATCAGGTCACAAGTTGTGGAGCAAGAAATTCATAATAAAACTGAAATAGAGAGCAAGCTACGCTAGTTAGAAAATGATAGCTAGGACTGGGAAGAACGTTGTCATGGCTACAGTGTGCAGGTCACATGAGATGGTAATTTTCATTTTAATAAATCAGCACAAAAAACAAACAAAACATGGAGAATTGTGAAAGCAGGCTGACACTGTGTTCATGCTAGCATCGAGGGGGGGGGGCGTGTCTCGTGGGTGTGTAGTGTACTTTGCTTCTGTTGTTGCCCATTGGCATGGCTACAGTAATAGCAGATATGTACAGCTTCTAAAGCTAGCTAGCTCAACACAAACAAAAACCTAGCTAGCTGTTCTAGCTATGTACACCGCCCAGAGGCGAGCACGGACCATCTCCAGTACTGCCTTCCAAGCTTTATCAATCTTCGAAACGTCCCCGTACATGTAGAAAATAAACAATCGGCTGTCGCTTTTTCACCTGCTGACGTAAACCTACGGTAAAACACGATAAAACCGAGCTTCTATGGGTCACAACTGCAAGGATTTAAGAAAAAAAATTAATACAACTGCTTTGTAAGGTGATATTTTCAGCCACCTCCTTGCAGGATGGTGTGTATTCTCGTTCCTGGAGTTAGGAAGTCAGGACCAGGAAAACAAATCCGCCAGGGACACACCTTTCCCCACCCACACACACACACACACACACACACACACACACACACACACACACACACACACAAATATATATACAAACACAATTCAAGCTTTCCTCCAGATGATCCGATCTCCTTCTGCTTTTTTGCTCTTCATACCACAGACACGAGTCATCCTCATCCTCTCAAACAACCCCTCTCCCTCTTTCTCACTCTCACACACACACACAAATCTCCACTTTGATCAGAAACGTTTCCAAAAGCAGATCATAAATTCTAAAGCAGAGATTGTTTTATTCTTAGCCAGCGCTAGCGTGTGGGTGGAGCTGCTAAGATCATTTGCAATTCCTAAAAGCCTGAAAGCTCAAAGTCTTCTTTCTGGAGGAGAGGGAAAAAAAAACAATAAAAAAAAAACCAAGCCAGGAAAATTAGACCAGGGCGGCAGTACCACGTGCCTCGTCCTCTAGATCACTCAGTCTCCTCTCCAAACTCGGAACACTAACTCTTACACCACAGCGCTATTCTACTCGAGTTCTGGACTGTAATGGGTGATTAATCATCTCGAACAGCCGCTCTGACTGTAGCACAGCTGCGAATCACAGGTTGTCATTTATATGGTAACAATGTACAGAAAGATTTTGACAGTCGTTCTACAAAAACAGGAGTAAAAACGTGCGTAATTTTTGTTGACGTGACGACAAGGTGCGAGAAAAGAACCAACTTGTTTTTCCTGGATGTTCCAAAACATTAAAGTCCCCATGAAAACAAAACTGAAGTTTAGTAACTTTTAGTACGAATATGTTCACCTGAACGTTATCTATAAGCTAGTGCACTGCAAGACAATGACCAAATTCGCATATAGAAGACACGCGTTAAATTTTGACTCTCTCTCTCTCTCTCTCTCTCTCTCTCTCTCATTCGCAGATACGGATCAACAATTCTGATGACATCATTCCGCACTTGGGCTTCTAGTCAGATTTTCCATCCAATCAAATGCTCAAATCTCTAGAATCTGAAATGTCCCACCCCCAACAGCTGGAGGTTTTCTGCCTGCGAGTTATGCTAAACACTAATGACTATTTAAAAAGGGGGAGGAGCCACTCAATATGCCCCAACCTGATTTCCTTAAGACATTGACTAATGCTGCACGTTTAAGGGCATTTCACAGGGACTTTAAATGTAGCTATAAATGGATTTTTTGAAAAACAACAAATATATGTAACGTGTCGGTCTTCAGTAAATAAAAATTGTAATCATTGGTTAAAAAAACAAAACAAAAAAAAAAACACTTTGGTTTCAACCAAAGCACTGACATTAAAGACTCCTTCCATAAACGATAACTAAATGAATCCTTACAGAAAACTTACTAACCGTTTTAAAAGCTGTCGTTATAGAAATGATCACGTATTGGAACGAGAGCATTAATATAAAGCTGTGAATTGCAGATGCACTACCGTCAGAGCCGCTCTTATATAAGACTAATCAACACCTTCTGACCAATCAGAATCCAGAATTTGACCCAATTGTAATACGGGACATAAAGGCAGATTTTGGGAAGGCAAGCTAGCTAACTCGGTGCTACCACGATGCATGAAACAACCCGAGCAAGCACAAAAACAGCCAGGATACTGCCAGAAGCTCTGACTTCAACTTCTCACCCTGCGTGACTCATCAAAGTGCTGAAAAAACCAACAATTCACACACACACACACACACACACACACACAAAACAAAACAAACAAAAAAAAAACCCAAAAAAAAAAACACCCAAGCAGGCACGGTCTCTAGTTCTTCGTTCTTTTCTGTCTAAACCTCCTGCCTCAAGTGTGTGTTTGTTTACCTCAAATCATTCGTTCTCCATCTCTACGTCCATTATTTTCCCTGATTTACACTCTACTTAACAGAGGAACAGATTTGCGATGTTTAAACCTTGCTGTAAAATGGTAAAATAAATGGTAAATGGCGCACTTATATAGCGCTTTTTTATCCAAGGCACTTGGATCCAAAGCGCTTTACACTGTGTCTCATTCACCCATTCACACACACACTCACACACCAATGGTAGCAGAGCTGCCATGCAAGGCGCTAACTTGCCATCGGAGGCAACTTTAGGGTTCAGTGTCTTGCCCAAGGACACTTCGGCATGGGATCACCCGGGCCGGGATTCGAACCACCAACCGCACGGTTGGTGGATTAGTGGACAACCCGCTCTACCGACTGAGCCACAGCGCCCTGTACGCCCCCCTCCCCTCCTTTTTACACGAATCTGCTGCAAGTTTTTAAGCGAGGCACAGAAATGAGTCACCACTAATTGTCTGTAAACAGGATTTTCAATAAGCCCATGAAGGCTGCTGGTACATCTGTCTAAACATGACAAGTGTATGTGACGTGTGTGTGCGCGATTGAGAAAGTGTGAGAAAGCGTGTCAGAGAACACAGCGAGAACACTGATCAAAGAGAATGAATACAGAATAAAATCATGATGATGCAGTTTGTACAAGTCTTAGCTTGCATCATTAGCAGCAATAATGCATTCGAAGCGAACATTCCCTCGCTCCTTTAACACTCACACTGACCTGTACCTCAGGCCTGGTTTGCACGTCTGCGTACTGTATTTGTGAACACTTGAGCATGTGGTCTTGACCCCAGGCAGTAAAACGCTGTGGTAGTGTTATATTCCGCACGCTAGATGTAGTGCTAAATCGATCTTCACAAATTTGATGAATCAGCGTTCCATCACGAAGGCTTTAAAAAACCAAGACAGTTTGATCAATTCGATCAAGCAGAAAGCTACCTAAGGAATTAAAACATGCTCCTAGCTAGCTGTTTGTTGCCGGTCTGGTGTTGTGCTAGTGCTACATTACGTTACAGCTTAGCCCACAATATTCATCCTTAATTATTTCACTAATCGAGTATCTCAAACACAGTTCTCCTCCAGTTCCTCTTCTCTTGGTCTCCCCTCCCACCCCCAGTCTCTTTTCTGCCTTCCAAACAAGTTCATTTCTCTCAATCTGAAAAGCGTGACAATTCAAAATAAACTTACATAAAGTCCCACATGTTAGCAAGACAGGGCCTGTTTATGAGGGTTCCTGCTGAGATCTGACATTTTCATGGACGACTTGCCTGCCCAGCCTGTCCTGTAGTTATGCCTCTTCCTCCATTTTTATCTGTAACACGAACATGTCCACTACGGGGCAGAAAATATCAGCGCAGGACGAGCAAAGAAGAAGCAAACAGCAGATCAAGACAACGTTCTTCCGGGTTCCAGATCCCAGATACTGGGCTCTGTTCAAGTTAAGCAGATAGGGGACAGTTTGGGATTTTGCAGATTTTCTGCACAGAAAAAGCCAAGTATATTATTTAACGCAACACATTATGAAAGAAGATACAGTTTAATAAGTCCCACCCACTGCATAGTCCATGGTATGCACCACTTTTTTCCTCAAATTTATTTCAAAACAAACAGTCATGTTGACTACTCCAACATGCTCGCTCGCTAAATAACCCAAAAACTCATTTGTTTTGAATAATGACAAGTAATAAAACAATTAATAAACAAAAGCCATTGAGTGGCCGGGAATTACTGTTAACACTCAACCCAAAGTGGGTGGCACATCCTGAAATGTTTTATTCCTCTTACACCACAGCAATTACAATATTTTATTTATTAAAGAACGATAACATACTTTATCCATTTGATGTTGGGGAACATCCACAAAGCAAGCTAGTTTCTGTTCTAACTTACATTATAGAAACAATAATCACGCATTCTCACGCACTCAAAAATATTACCGGGTAACCAGAAAGCGTGTATAATCGGAAAAATTATATACACACATCCAAAATAAGTGAAAACAGTTTAAAAATGTGACAAAGCCAGTTCCTGATTTTTTAAGTTCTACAACTAAACCCGATGTAAGCAGCGATCTGATCTATTTTCCTAAACTACATAAACGTGGAACACTTTAAGGTTACCATTTGCACCAGCGTCAAGACAACACAGTGTCGAGGGGTCTGAAACGAGAATAGCTCATCCCATATGAATGGGTTTTGGTGATGTTTGAATCACAGAGGTGTTTTTTTTTTTAGATCTTCAGGGAAACCTCAGGAGATTCCTGCAAGTTGTTTCTAAAAGAATTTTTTAAACCAATTAAAAAAAAAATTATATATATATATATATATATATA
>JAFFST010001058.1:94483-105235 GCA_022414735.1 Noturus placidus | reverse complement strand
CCCCCCCCCCCCCCCCCATATTGAGGAAATACCAATCTGTCCCCCAATATACAGTACAAAATATTTTCTATATGTCCCCATTTAATAAACCCTGCCAGCTGATCTGTCTTTTCTTCATCCATTCTATTTATTTATGTCTATCCCTTTTTAATTTATTTCCATTTGTTAATGAAAATAGGTGTGTGCCCCAGTCCAGTTGTACACTTGGTTGCGCCCAGACTCAACACAAGTTTGTTGTTATATTTTAGCAGCTCAGTCTGTAAGAAATGGAGACAACAGCCAAGTGTAGAAAAGTGCAGAAGAACATAGGAGGTTTTTTCAGACAGTAAGTAACTAGATACGTAAATAGTAGGTAACTTTAGCTTAGTATAGAAGGCATCATACCATGGCTTGGTTTGTTCTTAAGAACATCAATTAACTGTTAATATTTACACACCCAAGAAGTAAGTCCAGGTTTTGACCATTAACGTTACATTCACGTGCATATCCTCCCGCCGAGTTCGTTGTAACCCCTCCCTCCCCTTGTCCATGTTATAGTTACGCCCTTGGTCTCGATTATTGAATCCCAATCAAGAATTCAACAGCAACGTATTAAGGTAAAAACATCTCATCATAATAAATAAAATAAAACAAAAAATATCAGGGTTTCAATTATTCATTTATTAAATCTTTAAATAAAATATTTAACTGCGACCGGAGTCAGTGTGATAAAAGTAAACTATACCCACATTACTCACAGAGAAGCAATGATTAACCTCCCTGGATTAGGCATTGAAAATGCTCTGCCAATTCTTACGTCACTGCAGTGACCGAATCCTCGCACTGACTGAAACAAGCCAACTCAATCTATCCAAGTCTACATGTTTGCTTCTTCATTTAATCAAGCCATTTCCACTCGTGGATCCCATCCGTAGAATAGACTAAATACGAACCTCAATCTCACTTTCTCTGTCCTCAGGACCAGCCTACACTGTCCTCCTCTGACCTACACTAATAGACTCCTTTTCCAGGCTAACCGGAAAAGGCCACCAGTCTTTAACTTAGCAGCCACACACACACATTCAAGAAGCCTTCAGCACATTCATTCACACCCACCAGGAGTGGGTGAAAGCTGTCTGTGGTCTCACTAGGCACCTTGAATGCCGTCATAGCGAATGTGCAGCGAAGAAAACGGAAACACGGACTGCTTGGTTATACAAGACAAGCAGGTTTTGGTGGCACAGTAAAACAAAGATGAGGAAGAAGCCAAAGTCAGAGGTGGCTGAATACTGCAAGACTTTCACAATTCATTTGTTTTGCCAACAAAATATTGAGCATATTTCTCCGGTCATGCACTGTAAATTAGAAGTGCAAGGACGCGGGGAAAAAGAAGGATGACAAAATTATATATCTATAACAGTTAAAATATGTTGTTTGGCATTTTGATCAAGTCCTTTAAAATCTCAGTCTCATTTTATTTTTACATATATATATATATATATATATATATATATATATATATATATATATACACACACACACACACACACACACACACACACACACACACACACACACATATATATATATATATAGAGAGAGAGAGAGAGAGAGAGAGAGAGATCTCAAATATATATATATATGTATATATATATATATATATACTGTATATATATATATATAGAGAGAGAGAGATAGATACATATATAGATATATATACACACACATACGTACCTGCATACATACTCAAAAACTGGTCTCTTGTTGTCTTGGTCTGTATTTATTTTATTGCTCATTTTCTGTTGGTTGTGCTCTCCACCCAAATACTAGCTAACTAATTAACTTATGAGTTTTTCCTCACTCTACACTCACATCCTCACCTTTTTTTCCTTTGGAAACCTGGCTGACAGATTGTCGAGGAGATCCGACAGGTTTGTAACACTTTACTCACGAAATTTCACAAAACAGCTGTGAAATCTCAGTATGAATGATGTTCACCCTTATCTCGACTGCGATACAACATCAAGTGAAGTTTTTGGGGCGATCCTCAATGGTTCAAGTCAAGTATCTAATTACTACATTCAGATATATGCGATGATGAATACATTTCCAATACGGTTTTGGAACGGTGATGAAATTCATAAAGGTAACATTGCCATGCGTTATAATTGTAAAGAACTGCAGGAAGAGGTGAAGTCACTGTATGTTTCCATCAAATTTGAAATGGTAGTCATTCAGAGTGCAAAGACACTTTCGCATATTACAGAACATACAAGTGTAATGTATTCGCAGTAAAAATAACCCTATTGTTCATATATATAGTATACAACTTTAAGCATATCACAGATCAAGTGACATGAGGCGTGAAGCGTGCCACTAATATACTGATGCATTTAACACGCCTGCTGAGCTGGCACTGGCACGATACACAAGATCCTCAGATGCACATGAGACTGTGGGTGTACTGTAAATCTCTAATGTAGTGTGTATCATAACACAGTACCATATGTTTAAGTGTCGCACAATCAATAAGCTACTGCACATAGTGCAAGACTGGATCATGGGATCGGTGAGAATGACTAGACTGGAAAGTAACTGTGTGTGTCTGTGTGTGTGTGTGTCTGTGTGTGTGTGTGTCTGTGTGCGTGTGTGTGTGTGTGTGTCTGTGTGTGTGTGTGTGTGTGTGTGTTATCCAACAGGTGTAATACATGATAATCATACTGTATACAGACACTAATTAAATGGCTCTGTAAATAGATCACAGTCAACATCCACAGAAAATCAGTCATTAGAGATGAATTATTATTATTATTATTATTATTATTATTATTATTATTATTATTATTATTATAGATGAATCTGGCAGCTGTAAAGTAGCAGGTAGTGTGTTGTGTTTATTATTTTATCATATTAAACTAGTTCATTCTGAAGCTGTCTGTCTATCTCTGTCTGTCTCTCTCACACACACACAGACCATATAGCTTTCTGCGGTCATGCTGCATTGCAGGGGAAAGAAAAAGTTTCACTCACTCACCAATTTCCGGAAATATTGTCCCCTCTTTCTGTTAATCTTCTAAACCGTAAGGAGTGTGTTCAGTTCACTGAGCCGACTCCTGATTCGGTTCGTAACTGCAGCAGAACGCGCGCGTGAACTGATCGATCGAGTCATCTGATTGGACGCTGTGTTTGTGTCGAGCGGTGATCCTCCCTCGCGCCCGTTTCTGTTTCCTCTTCACTCAGGACTCGGTTTCGGACTGCAGATACGGTATATATCTTCTGTCTGTCAACTCGCTTCCGCTTGGCGCTGTGTAGCGAGCGTTACTGGCCGCCCGCGCTTTCCGCTCCAGAGGCGGTGTGCAGTTTCCGCTTCTCCGCGCGACGCGGTGGAAAGTTGGAGCTCAGTGACGGCTACAAAAGAGTTCGCGAGTACCGAGCGCGTGCACGACGCGCCATTCAACAGCCCAGTGTGCAACTTCCAAGCTCTGTGAAACATTTTTCCCCTTTTTCTGTCCTCCGCGTCGGGTCCTAAAGCCCGTCTCTTTCCGATCCTGAGCAGAGTGACATCTAGCTGCAGCCCTGTAGACTCAGTATGGGTAAAGCCTCAGACCCTGTTTACACCAGTGCGTTTTCGTTTTAAAACGTACACATTTTGAAGCAGTTCCACCTGGTGTCTACACTACTCCGGCGTTTTCGACCCTCAAAAACGGAAACTTTCGGAAACGTGGAAGACCCCGTTTTAGGCCCTGGTTTTACACTAGTGCCTTTTCGTTTTTAAACGGCGTTTTAAAATGAAAACGATCCTCGTCCGCACTGGCGTTTTTCGCTGTGCGTCACATCTCCATCCACACTACATGACTGAATATGCATGTCACATGACCATTCATGCTCAAATCAGTTTATCATCATTTCAGGTTCATCAGTATAGAAAAACACCTAAAGAATAGTGACAACTCGTCATCTGACACACTAATCAACAATAATCCACTCTTAACCCGATCAAGACCATACTTTGATTAAGAAACTACCATGTAAACACCTATTTTTAATTACCTTAATCTAATTAAGGTCATAATCTAATTAAACTCTAATGGAATTAAGACAGGTGGAGTACTCCTGTTTTAGTCTTATTATGGACGCGTATTACAAACATGTAAACACCTTGATCACATTATGAACATCGTGAGAGAGTTTTCACCGCATTTTGTGACAGGACACGATCACGCACGGCAGTTCTCATCGTTTTACGGCGAACAAGAGAGTTCGACTGCGTCCCAAACCACATACTTGTCTACTATAGGCTTGTACTGGGGAAAAATACATGTAGCTCAGCTACCATATAGACGATGAGTACGTGCTTTGAGACGCAGCCCACGGCTTCAAGCAGTCGTCTATTAGCACGTACAGCATGTCAAATAATTAACTGCACTTAAAACGTTCGTAAAAGAATTAAATAAAAACACCCATAACTGTATACGGTACCATAACGAAGACTAACTGTGTGTTGATACGTGAAATTCTTTAGGGACATCGGACGGTAACGTAACGACACGGGCTCTTAATCTAATTATGTTCTAAATGTTGCATGTAGCTAATGCTATAGCTATCTGTGTGCGTTGAGGTGACTTTTGCTAACATTAACTGCCCTTGTTTATCCAAGTTAGCCTGTTTGTTGTTTTATAATACCAGGTTAGATTAGCATTTATTCAATTAGTTAAGCAAGTCAATTTCTAGCTAAATGTTGCAGACATAAACAGATTGAATGTTTCCAGGCATTACAGCCTGATTATTTCTTGAAACAGTTTTAGATTACTAAGAAAAGTTACTTTCCACATAGAAACATACCATTAACTTCATTTCATCAGTTAAAAACATTTTGCTTTTGCTTTTTTTTTTTAAATACTTTAATACATGTAAAAGTATTTTTTTTTATATTTCAGTACTTTCTTTTCTTTGATGGAAACTTCCACTTTTAATTAAGAGTAATATTTTGACATTATCAATACGTTCACGTGAATATAATCTCTCACTAACTTGTCCATCCTTTAAGATCCATTTTCATGTATACTGATAATCAACTGTCATAATACGCTTATCTGCATACAGTACACACCTGTACACCTGTCTACCATGCAATTATGCAGTCAGCCAATCATATAGCAGCAGCCATGTATAAATCATGCAGATACAGTTCAAGAGCTTCAGTTAATGTTCAGATCAAATCACAATGGGGAAAATTGCGATCTTGGTGACTTTGACCGTGGCTTGTTTGTTGGTATCAGACGGGCTGTTCTGAGAATTTTAAAAATTGTTCGGATGGGTGAGCCTGTGGCCGCTGTAGCCTCAGATCCCTGTTCATGGCTAACACGAGTGGAATCTGATGTAGTCGTCCGTTGTAGCTCATCCGCCTGAAGGTTTGACCTCTTGTCCATTTTGAGATGCTTTTCTTCTCATTGTTGTAAAGAGTGCTTATTTGAGTAACGTAGCCTTCCTGTCAGCTTGAACCAGTCTGACCATTTTCCGCTGACCTCTCTCATCAACAAGGCATTTCTGCCCACAGAACTGCCACTCAGTGGAGGTTTTTTTGTTTTTCGCATCATTTACAGCAATGTACCTTGATGCTGCCCTGCAACATACTATTTCGAATCCCATCACCTGATCCACAAAGCAAGAATGCAGTTTGGCTGTTGGTAGGAATACCTTTTACTAACCTAATTCATTAGCTAGAACATAGTTTCAGAATTTGTAATAAGAAGGGATGAGGAAACAGACAATGCAATTCAGTGCAGCACAAAAACGTTATATAAGTACATTTCTAGCAAAACACGCAGTCACCTGAAATTTAAACACATCATCCAGAGAATATGTAGATGCTAGCCAGACTCCAATAACATTTTTACACGTCACGAGAGAAAAACAGAGTGGAAATGTTGGCCAGAGGCTTGCTGCCTTTTTGTCGAGAGCACACACATGATTCACTTCATCACCAGAGACATTATCAGGAGAGGATAAAGACCATGACTACATAACACCTCTACCTTACTTGCCATTTTTTAGCCTAGTTAATTGGGCCTCCAACGAAGCAGAGCATGTGAATGGGCAGCACACTTGCCCGGTGGCAGCTAATGAATTTATCACTTTTGCACCCCTGAATGAAGTTACAAAACAAGCTTGATGTTTTTTGAATAATAACAATGACGTGCAAATTATTACAATTATGATGTGGGCTGCATCAGAAATAGAAAACAGCTGCCATGATGCCTCACTGCTTGTGTTGTCAGTGTGACGGAAAGGGTTTGAGACATGCTTTGAAGCCAGTATATGTCACGGATACACTAAAGGTATTTAACCCTAAAGTTTAGGTTAGATAAAATAAAGGATTATGGGATATGTAGGACAACAAAGGCTACTCAGGTGTCTCAGGTATCATGTCTCAATACCTTCCTGCTTCAAAATACAACGTGAAAAAGCAGCTTTTTGAATGCTATGTTGAAACTTTACCTAACGATCTAGCTTAACTAATTAGCAATTCACTTCATTCTGCAATTTTTGACTATTTGAATAAATATTAAACAATCCATTATTGTACAAATATTATAAGAGCTATAGAAAATCTGAATAGCATACCTTTTTTATAGACAGTATGTAAAGAAAAATAAATGGGGGGGGTGGATTATGTTGTAGGAAAATAACATGTAGTTAATATGTAGTTACTGTTACAACCCTAAAGTTCATTATTTTCCAATAACCCCATGCGCAGACCTGTTTTATTCCCCCAATACTACAACAATTTGTTAATGATTAAAATTTTTCTTAATTAAAAATCAAAACCTCATACAATTTATTCATTTATAGTTAGATTTCATATTGTGGAACGGCTGTGAGACAATATTAGAAGCATTTCTGTTATGTAATACTTACATTATAACAACTGCAAACCCTCGTTCCCTCACCAGCCTCTGTTTTCTTTCTCTCGCAGGAAGTCAACAAGAGCACCGCTCTTAAAGTTACGGCTTTACGTCGGACTGTTATAAAAGCACAGCCACTGGAGGCTCCTTCCAAAAAATGCTAAATAAATTTCTCCTCACAGAAAACCTCACCCCATCAACAATGTGTGTAGGTTGTTACTATAGAAACGATCATTCATTAGAACAAGTGCATTAATAAAAACCTGTCATTTGTCTTACAGCTGGAACTGTTGTTAAAGCTGCTGTTAAAGGAAATGAATCAATACCTTCTGATGACTTGAGCATCCAACAGCACTGTGGTATAAATCTAATTATTCAGCTGGCTGAAGGCTATGAGGTCTGGCATGTTTTTATTAAATATACACCGAGTTCGAGAAAGAAGCAGAGCAACACAGCAAGACTAATTTATCTGAAAGGTCAACTAATTGCCCTTACACTACTGGATCGCACATTACCAAATCAGTTTATTTGCTCCATTATGTCTGAAACTACAAGCTAGTTTACAGTACAATCCCTAGTAGGTCAAGGGTGTATGCAAGATTCTGATATTACTGCAACGTTTCAGAGCTGTTTAGTGCTTGATCATTTGGGATAGAGATTTAATTCAGGTCCATACACTGATGTTTGTCAAGAGCTGCTGTCTGAGGCATTAGCATAAGTATATGCACTCACGAATGCACAACCAGCTTGTTTTCCCCCCTCTTTGTCCTTGCAGGATTCTGTTGTTTTTTCGACTCCTGTAAAAGCAAGACAGAGAAACAAAAGATGGAAAACAGGAGAGAGAGAGAGAGAGAGAGAGAAGGCTGCATCTTAAAAAAATATCCAAAGATCATCAGTTCTGTGCTTCTGATAAAAAGCACTGTCAGGTTTAGATCTTCCTGCTGAGGGTTATGGAGTTGTGTAGACCCCAAGAGGCTTGGCGCCGAAATGAGATTCCTATGGCTTTTCCTATGGCAAGTCTGTTTCCTCCGTACACAAGATATCTGCATTGCAGAGAGTGTGCTAGCAGAATGTCATTACCATACTGGAAATGATAATGGACTTTAGTGTGTGGCATTGAAATCAATCCTTTTTCAGTACTGCTCATCCTACACAGGGTTGCAGAGAGCCTGGAGCCTATCCAAGGGGACTTGGGGCATGAGGCAGGGGACATCCTGGACCAGGTGCCAACCCAGCTCAGGGCACGATCGCACACACATTCTCAAAATTTGTAAACACCAATCGACCTACAACACACATCTTTGGAATGGGAGAGGAAACTGGAGTACTCAGAGGAAACCCCTGTAGCCTGGGGAGAACATGCAAGCTCACGCAGGGCGGATGCAGAAATCGAACCCCCCCCCACCACCACCACCACCACCACCACCCTGGAGGTGCAAGGCAAACGTGTTAACCACCAAGCCACTGTGCCCCCTGGGATCAAAGTGTCCAGCTTTAATGCGTTTCCTAGGGACAATTACACAGTGACACAAGGTCAGGTTTAGGATATTAGAGTGGTAGATTTAGCAGATGGATTTAAATGGTAAATGGCGCACTTATATAACGCTTTTATCCAAAGCGCTTTACACTGTGTCTCATTCACCCATTCACTCACACACCAATGGTAGCAGAGCTGCCATGCAGTGCGCTAACTTGCCATCGGGAGCAACTTGGGGTTCAGTGTCTTGCCCAAGGACACTTCAGCATGTGGAGTCATGCGGGCCGGGAATCGAACCACCAACCCTACGATTTGTGAATTAGTGGACAACCCACTCTACCGACTGAGCCACACCCATTTAATTTAAACTCATAACAGAGTTTTGAAAAGCAGGAGATTAATGTAATAAATGTACAGCAGTAAGATCCTGAAAGAGAATGTATGACTGATTGTATATTATTGATTGATCAATGCACTGAATGGATAAATCAACAAACATCTGAAATGAAGATGGAGTTATGAAGAAAAAGCTCCAGGGTACTGACGCCGGCTGTGTCACACGTTGCGCATCTGATTGGATCTCATGAGAACAATCAGTCAGTTTCGCCATCCCTGTAGTCATGCAGTTGGAGGAAAAGCACAGCAAGCGGAACTAATGACCCCTCAGTAGCACTAACGAGAAGCTACCTTCCGCTCTCCTCCCCATGGGAGCGTATCCCAGCAGGCTCTGCAGAAACCCTACAGGGCTGAATGTGCATGTGTACAGTATGTGTGTATCTTGTTCGTGTGATACAGGATTCATGATACTGCTGACTCAGCATGGCACATTTAAACACTCACAATAAGCACTGTTCACTCGGCTGAAACTGATACCCGATACTGAGCCGATACTGACATCCTCATCGTATCAGAGGAATGATGGTTGGAGGCTGAATACGAAGTCCTGGGTTCACATGCTAGATTTGAGTTGTGTCAGTCAAGATCACACTTTGGTGAGGTATAATCTACCAGGGTTGGGAAAATATGCCATAACCAATCTGATGCCAATTTAGCATTTCACGCAAGCCCGAATCAGTACCAATAACACTATCTAGTAAGACTAAATGTACACACTTGTTCAGTTGTCCAAGACTTCTATGTAGACTCCCACAACAGATCAGAAACGGCTCCAACTAGAATCATTTTAGGAAGATAAGAAACCTTATTTTTCCATTAGCTTAAAGGTGCAACAATTATATATCCAGTTTCTCACAAAAGTCAGTACACCCCTCACATTTGTGTAAATATTTGATGAGATCTTTTCATGTGACAACACTGAAGAAATGACACTTTGCTACAATGTAAAGTAGTGAGTGTACAGCTTGTGTAACAGTGTAAATTTACTGTCCCCTTAAAATAACTCAACACACAGCCATTGAAGTTATTTCTTATTAGTACAATCAACTTGGAAGATGTAAAAAAGAAATGGTATCCATTTTCTAAACTGGAATCTGGTTCAGTGTGCTTGTTTGTGTTTACATGGACCTCTTGTCCATCTGTTTACAAACTCTCCCTAATGCCCCTTCACTCCACCCCCATCTCAGTCTGTTTGAAAACGAAAACATGGCGGAATCTGGTAATCGCTTAGTACAGCCAGATACTTTTACTGTGAGTGAATAGTTACGCTGTGCTCCCAAAAAAACTTAATAACAAGAGTCAATGTAAAACTAGAATAAACATCGGTAACACGGTCATGTAATGGGATTGGGACGGATGCAATTGCAGTTAAAGCTTTTATTATGAGAGAGGCAGATGCATCCAAAACATAAAGCACAAAAATGGTCAAAAAACACACAAAAGGAGAGGTGAACGGCAAGCAGGATACACTAACAATCATCAATAACCAGGAGGACAGAACAGGATCAAAACCATGGAATTAACGAACGAGTATCAAAGGGTTGGTATAGTTCTGGTGGTTAAACACAGACACACGATACTTAGCTACCCTGAACAAAGAAACATGAGGATTTAAATAAATAAATCAAAGAGGGAAACGAGAACAGCTGAGACATTAGGAAATAATCAGTAATGCAACAGGGGCAGAGACAGGACAGAATCCAAAACAAAACACTCCTGTCAAAAGTAAACAAAGTCACTGACAACCCGGAAATGTGCGCTGCTCGGTCCGGCACTCAGTCGAAGGGGAAGCCCGTCAAACACTTTTCCAAGATTTAGAATTGTATTAACTAGTGAAGGGGATGAAGTTGGACCCAGAATTAACAATGTTCCTGGATGTGTATCTATACAAATGTCTTATACAGTGCCTTGCGAAAGTATTCGACCTGTTCGACCTTTTGCCACATTTCAGGCCTCAAACATAAAGATATAAAACTGTAATTTTTTTGTGAAGAA
>JAFFST010001058.1:80450-92659 GCA_022414735.1 Noturus placidus | reverse complement strand
CCCCCCCCCCCCCCACTGTACCAGCTATCAAGGCAGTTTATCAACATTTTATTGTAGCTAATCTACCAAATGGCATGTTTTTGGGAAGTGGAAGGAAAACAGAGAATCCAGAAGAAACCCACACAGACACAGGGAGAACATATAAAGTAACTCTATACAGACAGTAACCTGAGCTCAGGATTGAACTGGGGACCCTAGAGGTGTGAGGCATCAGAACTTTCCAGAATATTAGCCATGTCACTAAGATGAGAGGTGTATGCCACATTCTGTCTGATCTGGGAATTAATGTATGCCTTCAAACCATGTAATTGAATGGTTTTGATCTCATCACTGCTTATTAAAATCTAATCCTGGGTAAGGAATAATGTGCTACTTAAAGGTATTTTTCTCCAGGTACAGGTATTATTTTTACTCATGTCATTATATGGATGACTTACTTGACGAAGGCTAATTTGCTTGATGCCGGGAATTGTATAATTGTAAGTGTATAGTGTCATTAATGTCATTACGTAGCCATTCGTTTTGCCTCAGTGAACAGATTAGATATTCTGCAAATGCAACAGTGTCCTATTACATGATTAGGTGATGTCACCATTTAGTGTGTTCTTGGCCTTCCCTTTTCCAGCCTGTGTTCATATCATGGGATATGTCAGTGCCTGACATGGCCTCAGTGAGGTGGGTTGAGGAAACCTGGAGTAGGCCACAATAGTGTGAGAACAAGGCTACTTTTAAAATCAGAGATGGTGATGAGTCATCCTTCCACATGACTATTATTGTTGCAGCTTATCCATTAGCCTACTGCAGGAAGTATGGATTGTTGCCATGAGATAAGAATTTCTCCCTCAACTATCAAACTGTAACTAATTAATTGGCACCGGCACACACATTCAAATGTAATGCAAAAAAGGAATGAGAATTGATGTTTTCACTCCATCAAAAGCTCTATATTAAGTAATAGTGATTCAGTGCATGCCCACTTTCAGCTCTGCATGACTCAGTTTCAGTTTGATGGGCACTTTAACACACTTCTGAGTTTCTGCCACTAGAAGTAACCAATGTCAGTTTCCCTAAATGTTCAACTTTCACATTTCAAACAGATCTAACCAAAAGATATGCACTGCAAGTGAAAGCTTGGGCTTTTCTTTTGGACCTGATTCGTGGCAGCTTGACACAAAGCCCCATCACATACAGTACATATGAATAAATGTTAACCTTCTGAGGGTCTTCATAATCTTCAACTCATCTGAGCAACTTTGACAAGAGCCAAATTGTTATGGCTACACTACTGGGTCAGAGCATCTCCAAAACTGCAGGTCTTGTGGGGTGTTCCCAGAATGCAGTGGTTAGTACCTACCAAAAGTGGTTCAAGGAAGGACAACCGAGAAACTGGTGACAAGGTCATGGCCTTGCCCAGAGCTCAATGATGCGGGTGACACGAGGATGTACTATGGGAAGAAGGCAAGATGGCAGTGGCAGTATGATGCTCTGTGCAATGCTCTAATGGGAAACCTTGGTTCCTGGAATTCATGTGGATTTTACTTTGACAAGTACCACCTATCTAAACAGTGTTGGAGACCAAGTACACTCCTTCATGGTAAAGGAATTCCCTAATGGCAGTGGCCTCTTTCAGCAGGATAATGTGTCCTGCTACACTGAAAAAACTCTTCAGGAATGATTTGAGGAACATGCCAAAGAGTTCAAGTTGTTGTCAAATTCCCCAGATCTCAATCAGATCGAGCATCTGTGTGACGTGTTGGACAAACAATTCCAGTCCATGGAGACACCACCTCACAACATACAGGACTTAAAGGATCTGCTGCTAACATCTCGGTTACAACAGCTGGCCTGTTATATTTAGCTCAGTAGCTATTTTTTATTGGGAACTGCAAGAAGCACTAATTGGGGCAGGTATCACGCTGCCCCATGCTCGTTCTATGAACATTTACAGTGGAGGAAGAGCAGCAGACAGGACGGTTAATGACAGAGTTGCCAGTTTAGCTTAAAACTACTCTATGGCCACCAAAATCTCCTTTTATAGCAAATAATCACAATTAAAATTTAAAACAATTCTGCAAACAACCCTGGTAAAGTACAAGTACAGCCATTGATTTAATGATTTCTTTTGTAAATTATATTGCAAAGATTGTAACAGGATCATAGTGACTTTTCCCAAACATAGCCTGAGGGGAAAAAAAGAGAAGAAAAACAGGACTTCCCTTTTCAATGCCTGATTATTTTGAGCTAGTGTGGGGTCTTTTGTGTGTTTTTGAGTTGTAGCTGGGCCTGTTGATTTAATTTTGTTCGATATGTTATTCTGCTCCACCAAAATCAATCGTCATGAGACCTAACCCACCTTCCCGTCCTGACTAGATAACTTGTTTCAACAATTTTACAAATAGCACCAGTTGGGATGGTAGATTTTTTTGTGACAAGCCATGAGTGGCCAGCTTTTGGCTATTCCATCCCTTATGAATGATATCTCAGTGTTTTAACTTAAGTGGACTTCAATTTAACTGAACTTAAAGACATCAGGTTTATTGTGCTGGTGAGCTGGTGTTATCTTGCAAAATTAATAGCCATTAATGGCTCCTAACAACTGGTTTGAGTGCTTCAGAAAATGCTGGGCTCCTGGGGATTTTCATGCTCAAGAGCCTTTAGAGTTTACACAGAGTGGTGAGCTGCAGTCGTGTGAGTGGAAACACCTTGTTGATGAGAGAGATCAGATGAGAATGTCCAGACTGGTTCTAGCTGACAGGAAGGATATAGTAACTCAACTGATCACTCTTTTCAACCGTGCTGAGCAGAAAAGCATCTCAGAACACACAACATGACAAACCCAGAGCCAGATGATCTGCAACAGCAGAAGACCGCATCAGGTTCCAGTCCTTTCAGCCAAGAACAGCAAACTGAGGCTACAGTGGACACCGGCTCACTCAAACTGGACTTAGTGGAAACTTTATTTTAGTTAATAAAGTACCAGTATATAATGTGTTGTGCAGAACCTGGTATCACTCAAGATCAACACAATTAACCTGATGTATTTATACCTCGTTATTGTCAATCTATTGGCTGTTCTTCCAACACTCATTTCTATAATCACAGCAGTTTATATAAGCTGCTAAATAATTTGGTAATCTTATAATTAAATTGCTGTGCAACACTCAGAATAGATTAAAGTCTAGAACATAATATCCCTGATGTTATTTACAAGATTTCCTAGACATGCGGTGTCCGAATGTATAAAAATGGCATACAAAAAGATGTGAATTATTCGACACTTCCTGTGCTTGATCACTTCATGTAGGTGTTTTTTTTATTTTATTTTATTAGATCAGAATGATGGATTATAATACAGTGCAATTTCATAATTACAGTGATGTGCAATCTCACACCAGGTCAACAAGATGTCTTGAAGTTTACTAGCATGTTTAATCTCATGTTTCTAAATCTAGTGCTTAGCACAAGTGAGTTTTTTTTTTTGTTTTTTTTTTTTGCTAGACTTCTATAAGTGTGTTGCGATGAGATAATAATGATTGGCGTACCTCAGGGGGTTGGGGGTTTGATACCTGCCTCAGCCTTGTATGTGTCGCATTTGCATGTTCTCCCTGTTCTTCTGGAGTTTCCTCCAGGTACTACGGTTTCCTCCCCCAGTCCAAAGACATGCGTTGTAGGCTGATTGGCATTTCCAAATTATCTGTAGTGTTTGAATGTGTGCTCGATTGGCCTTGGGCCCCGAGTCCCCTGGGATAGGCTCCAGGCTCCCCCGTGTATGATAAGCAGTACAGAAAATGGATGGATGGATGGAGGTATGAGTGCTGACTTCAAGACTGAACCATTCTCTGTGGCCATTCTTCCCAAATTGCTTACTAAAGTCCATCAAAAAGCGATTAGCACTGAAAAGATAAATATTGAATAATAACAACGGAAAATACAAGGTTGCAAATAGAAATCCCCGAAATCCCGCTCATGTCTACCTGTTCCAAACGCAAACTATTTTACTAGCAGTTATTTACAATGGGAAATGAAGGCATGTCTTAACAAGGGTGAACGTGTAGAGAATATTTAGGTCACCACCTACTCACAAACACTCATGTTCTTCATCAAACACAAATGACGTGCTGTTAGTGATCGGTGTAAAACCTCTGATTATGGAGGATTTCTTTCAATCACCTCAACCTTCAGCTCACTTCCATCATCTATCACATGTAACCGCACAGCAAAATATTAAGAACAAAATCGCCTGGAAATTCTAATCCGTCAAATGATAACTCTAAAAACTGAATTATTCTTTGGACATAGTATTGAACATTATGTGTTGAACATGAATCTAGAACAGCACTACTCCGCCATCTGGTGGTTACTAATAGTTATTACAAAATCAAAACGATATCAAAAAGATTATTATTAATTTATTTATTTTTTAAATGTGAATAACAGTAAAAGTAATGAGTAAAGGCTTCACAGCACAAAAATAAAAACACCTTAAATAAATAACAAGATAAATAATCTTTATTATTTCCAGGTCTTTTCACACACACATATACATACATATATATATATATATATACATATATATATATATATATAAAATGTATGCACAATCAATATTACCAATGCAATGCAGAAATGCTGTGCTCAGTAGCGGGTACAAGGCTCCAGATGCTGCCAGGTAAAGCTTGACAATTTATCAGTTAACACATAGACAGATATGATGTCTTTGTCTTTACAACAGCAAAACAAACAAACAAACAAACAAACCTCAAAACTGTCACCATTTACAGCAGGAAATCTGGTGAATGAATATTTAACCAGCATCAACCGATGTATAACATATGAATAAATTAGATGATGTCAAACCCTCTGAAAAACACCTCCGAGGATGCACAATTCTAGTCCCGGGCCTCTGGAGCCGCTGTACCCACTCAAAAGCCCTTCAAAAAGCCGTACGTTAAAAACTTCATTACCCAGCATTCAACATTGGCCTGTTTGTGTAAACCAGAATTTCATCTCAAATCAGCCCCTGCTCATGCCTGCCAGTCTTCCACAAGTGGTTCTTTTATTAACTCCGTATCTAGGTGCATTGATTGAGCTTACAGTATACAGTATTAGATTTTGTACCATTTTAGTTTGAATACAAATCAATTCTTTATTTATTTTATTTTTTTAGGGAACAGTGAACAGGGGCTGAATGGATCTGGTGGGGAAACAATTATTTCTCAGCTATTCTCAAACCAACTTATGTATAAAAAAAAATCCTCAAATATTATTAGCATGATTCTTAACTTTATTTTACAACATTTCAAGCACAAAATAAGTAAGTAAAAGATCTCCATCAACCTTTAAAAGCAAACTATTAATAAGCAAGCTCTGCTATAAACAAACAGAACAAGATCCCCTGATGCCACGTCCTTGAAGAAAAACAACAATCATTCGATTCTTTTGCTGCTGGTAAATAGGTTAAGTTTTTTTTTTTTGTTTGTTTGTTTTTTTTTTAAACTTAAATATTACATACTGTATAGGTTATTAATTACAGTAACAAGGTTCCATGCAATCTTTTTTCTCCTGTACAGATTGGAAAGATATCAGTAGTAATTAGCGAGGCTGTACAAGCCCACGGTTTCTGTTGCTTGGACTGCCAGTGGTTTGTGTAGCCACAGTGAGGGGACGAGGCCTTATTGCCGTTATGTCAGTATGTTCGAGTCCTACAGTCCGTTTATTCCCATTCAAACAGATGTACAACGCAAACCAACCACTCTGTAGATGAAACCCGATGTTTCTTGTGTCTCTAGTCAAGTTCAAACCGGTATGATCGGCGATATATTATACACGGAGATAATGACTGCCGTCATTAAGACTGTTGTATTGTTTTTTAAATAAAATGGTGGCCGACACACTGTAAGGCTATACTTTTCACATAAGCACATCTGTCACAATGAGAAGTGCATCAAGACTTGGACAGATATTACATTACATCTCCCAATATCTAGATTATCAAGGTCAATATAGTGGCACATAGGCAATGGAAGTAGCTGCTCTGCTAGATCCCTGCACACACACACGCACACACACGCACGCACACACACGCACGCACACACACACACACAGGCCCATGATAAACAGATAATGAGAGTGTTACCCCTTGAACAGCAAAATGGACAAGCTAAATAAACCACCTGGGTTCCTTCAGTCAAATACATTATTATTATTATTATTATTATTATTATTATTATTATTCATTAAAATAACAACAACAACAACAAGTAGCTAGGTTGGAGAAGCACGGGAGGAGGTGGCGGGTCCATCAACTATAAAACTCCAGAGATTTTTAGATGATAAACTTCTATCTGAACGGAACTTAAGGTTGAAATGGGAACGAAAATGACACGAGTAGAAGCAAACCAGTTTAAAATAAAAAGAAAGACAAATAAAAGCAGTTTCACATTCATAAGGAAGTGAACATACATTCATAAGAATTCACCTTGCTCAGTAATATTTAAATGTGTGTTTCTTTTTCTCTCTCTCTCAGTGTGTGTGTGTGTGTGTGTGTGTGTGTGAGTGTTAAAAGCAAAGAGGCACCCTCTCCTCCCACGTGTGTGTATCCTTATCCTAGCATAAAAAGCTTCAGCCATGTTTATACACGCTGAGATTTTCTTGCAGATTATATTTTACACAGAGCTGCTCTATTTTCTGAAATTTCTTTACAGCTCTACATCCCGTTTTCTCTCGCTTACTCAAAGGAATCCGCGCAAACCATCCTTTTCTTTGGAAACGGGTTTGCTAGCAGCTCCTGGTGACTAGTGTTCCGGTGAAATTCGTAAAAAAAGGTGAAACGAGAGAAGGAGTCTGTTAGCGAGCCTGTTCAGAGCACTTCAGAGTTAGTTGATTTACGCGTGTCGAAGAAAGGGCCGTGTGTGAATCAGCTAAACGGCTAGCGGGACATTTCGGGGGAAAGAAAACAAGCAAACAATGGAGTGTTTGTGTGTAAACATCAACAACTTCGGCCTAAAGATTCCACTCGAGCTGCTCATCTGTAAAATGCTGTAAAACTGCAGCTGGGAGCCTCGAACTAAAAAGCTTCAGTACAATTTCAAGGCTTTGAAGTTTTTTTTTTTTTTTTTTTAAAAAGGAGAGGAAAAGGATCGCATTTCCACCAAAGGATCTTTTTCAAGTACTCAGAAACTTTTGTAGGTGGCAAGGGGAGTCCAGGAACTTTTAGAGCGTCTCCACCTGAGAGAACATTTTCAGGAACTCTGGGATTTTTCACCAGATCCATGAACCTTTTTAACTCCTGCTTGACCTTGGGTACTTTTTGTGCTATTGGGGTGGGACTTGCCATGTTGACTGGTGCTTATTGGTCAATTGCAATCTTCACAGAAATAAATCACAGAAAAGTGATTATTTTAGATCCAAAATGACTATGAACTGGAAATTCTTTTGTGACCAAAAAAAAAAAAGAAAAAAAAAGTGAAATTGAGTTTAAAAGCTACAGGAATCGTTCATATTCACATGATAATGTAAAATTTAAAAAGAAACACAGCGTAAATGCCGAAGTGTTTTGACCTCGGTGGAAATGCGCCTTAAACAATAAATGTACATGGTGCGAGATTATAGGTGACTGGTCAATTAAACTGGCCTTGCATCTGTCCCTTCATACACACACACACACACACACATACACAAACACACACGGAGCTGTCCAGATGGCGTTTTTCTTCCTCCACCTCCCACGGCCCTGTGATGGAAAGATCCGTCCATCTGCGGCTTGAACGTGATCCAACATCTTAATTCCGCAAGCAAAACACAACATGACCTTTGAACTTTGTCCTTTTCCTCTACTCTCCCAGTTCTAGCTCCGGTTATTGCACTAATATCTACTGCATGGAAGCCAAGAAGCCAAATAAGTCCCTAAAGAACTTTCACGGTTTATCACGCAACAATTTGTTAAGGAGGCCATGCTTGTGCTGGTACACAACACACACTCACACAGGCGCACACACACTCACTCGATCACACTCAGACACACTCGCACTCGGACACAGCCCAGATTGTTTCTAGTGGTGACCGGGCCTGCAGGTAGGATGATTTCGAGAAGAAAAACAGGAGTATGTGCAGTCACAGCAGGAGTGTGCGAGCTCTGCCTGATGTATTACAAAAGGGAAAGGGGGGGGGCTATGAGCGTGAGTGTATGTGCGTGTGTCCGAGTGTGTGCGCTGGAGCAGGACGAGTCGTCCTAGAATTTCAGCTGCCGAGTCTTTCTGTACCTCGTCTCCTCTTCACCTAGAGAACAAACACAATAGAAGAGAAATGATTCTTGAATATTCAGCGAGACAGAAAACAAAACAAAAAAACAAAGTCAACGAGAGAGAGAGAGAGAGAGCGAGAGAGAGAGCAAGTGAGAGAGAGCGCGTGTGAGAGAGAGAGAGAGAGCGAGCGAGAGACAGAGAGCGAGCGAGAGAGAGAGAGAGCGAGAGAGAGCGAGCGAGCGCGTGGGAGAGCGCGTGCGAGAGAGAGATAGAGAGAGAGCGAGAGACAGAGAGAAAGAGAGAGCAAGTGAGAGAGCGAGAGACAGAGAGAGAGCGAAAGACAGAGAGAGACAGAGAGAGAGAGACAGAGAGAGAAAGAGTGAGCGACAGAGACAGAGAGAGAGAAAGAGTGAGCGACAGAGACAGAGAGAGAGAAAGAGACAGACAGAGAGCGCGAGAAAGACAGAGAGAGAGAGAGACAGAGAGAGAGAAAGAGACAGACAAAGAGAGAGAGACAGAGAGAGAGAGAGAGAGAGAGAGAGAGAGAGCAGAGAGAGAGAGAGAGAGGCAGAGACAGAGAGAGAGAGAGGCAGAGACAGAGAGAGAGAGAGAGACAGACAGAGAGTAGTGGTAGTGTGTGGAGATGCTCTGCTGCTTCAGGGCCTGGGCAACTTTCAATAATTGAGGGAAACATGAATTCTGCTCTCTGCTCAGAAAATCCCAAAGGACAATGTCTGGTGTTCAGTCCGTAAATTGAAACTCAAGTGTAACTGGATTATGCAGCATGAAAATGATCCAAAGCATACCAGTAAGTCCTAGACCTAGAAGTAAGTGAAAGACTGATCTCCAGTTATTGCCGGTGAAGATGGCACAACCCCTTAAGCAATTTGTTCTTCACATGGGTGAAAGGTGTTGGATAACTTTCTTTGGCTCTAAAAAACACCCAAAAAATTGTGTCTTTACACTCCGGTGACTTTGTTTTATGTTGTTTTTCGTTTGAAGATCTAGATTTTCTGGGCTTTCTCGAACACATTCAGAGAACGTGACTGAGAAGGCTCATGTGAAGTAGAATAGCAAGGCTGATAAACATGAATGAGGTGGATTACTTTCTCAATCGCTATTTTGACTTTGGTCACCTGCCAAAATCGACCAGATTATCAGCAATTCCACCAGCGAATAATCAGGATGCTCCTCAATCATGCAGATTCACACTAAATGTAGTGAAACTTGCGCATAATTTAATTTACTGTGGCATGTTCATTTAATATGGTCTCGAAATCACAACACACACTTCACTTCACAGGTGCTCCTAATTTGTTGCTTCTTGAGTTAATTAATTGCCACAGTTTCATCCATTTGTGCTCTCGTCTTCAGAAAATGTCAAGCTCAGCAGCAATTATGAAAGAAAAACATCTCAAACATCTGCGCAGTATAAAGTAGAGACATCTTAGAAGTTAATAATGCCATGGGAGGCAATGGCATTGTGATGTGCCTCAATATCTAACAAGCCCATGCCAAAGAGATGTTTCATTTAAAAGATTCATCTACAGCAAAGACTTGAAAACTACAGCTGCCACCACTAACAAAAAAAAAACTATATTGTGTGTATATATATATATATATCCATCCATCCATCTTCAACCGCTTACTCCTTTCCAGGGTCACGGGGAACCTGGAGCCTATCCCAGGGAGCATCGGGCACAAGGCGGGGTACACCCTGGACAGAGTGCCAGTCCATCACAGGGCACAATTACTGTACATACACACTCACATTCATACACTACGGACACTTTAGACACGACAACCAACCTAACATGCATGTGTTTGTACTGAGGGAGGAAACCGGAGTACCCGGAGGAAACCCCCGACACACGGGGAGAACATGCAAACTCCGCACACACATGGCCCTGGCGGGACTCGAACCCCGGACCCTGGAGGTGTGAGGCGGACGTGCTAACCACTAAGCCACCGTGCGCCCCCTATATATATATATATATATATATCTCTAAGCTTGGTGTTATTGAATGATCTAATCTGAGCTTGTCGCTATCCAGTAAATTGACCATAATTGGATTGCCAGAAGATTACACAATGTCCGTGCAAATGTAAGCTACCTTCTAAATGGTGTCGGGAGATGTACTTGAGCACCTCGTCCAAGAGGATGACCGGGAAGGAGATCTTGAGGACAACGAGCCACTGGGAGAAGCAGAGAGGAGTGACCTGAAATATCAGCTGAGAGAGAGGAGGAGGAGGACAGATGGGATAAAGGCAGAATACATTAGAACAAGACCGAGAGTCTGGTGTAGTTCTACCTCAATCTACGTCTCTTTAAATGAAAGAAACACAAGCTGATGGAACGAGTGTGTATCTGCACTGTACACTTACTGGCAGCGGCTCCACATACAATATGAGAAAATGGAGAGACAGTGAGAGTAAGATGGCTCCCAAAAGCCAGATATTAACCCATGGAGGCATCCTCAGCAGAGACTGGTTTTCTGAAAGACTGAAAGGAGGCATACACAAACTAGTCTGTTGTATCTCTAAATAAACATTGTAATAAACATAACTGAATAACAATGGCAGTTTAGCTTTAATTCACTGTACCACAGGTTAAACGGTATCCCTAGTTAGGTCTATGGCAATATTCCCCACCTGTTCAGTGCATTAAACATCTCTATAGTGACGAGCACAGAGAGGGCCATGGTGGTGGGATAGCGGGATTCAAACACTTCACAGTTGATGCCCTCGAACATGGGATTATCCTCAGTACACTGCATGAAGTGACGCTGCACAGAAACACACACCACAGGAGTGGTGATGTAAGGTTTCATAATGATAACTGGGTCACCCTTTTCTCTAGACCAGAAACTACTAGAGACCCGACTTTACCATACTATACTAAACAACTATAAACTGACTTAACAAAAGACAACTACAATATAATGACTACATGGAACTGAATTAACTCACTAAACTGAACTGGTATAATTATTTGAATGCTCAATCATGATGACACGTAATGAGTTTGCTCTCAATAAGCTATTTTGTTTAACAATGTGTTTATTTAAAGTTTATCAAATGAACTCACCAGCTGGTGGAAAGACACCTGTGGGCCATTCTCATCATATAGGTACCACCAGGTGGCAGCACTAACTGTTCCCAGTCCCACATACCCTGAACAAGAAACCAACAAGAAAGTGATAAAGCACAGGGGCAACTTTCATTCATCATGTTAGCGCACGCTTATGTAATGCCACTCAATAAAACAGGACTAATTAGATTAACTTGTCTCATGGAAGCTCTTCAACATTAAAAGTAACTATAAATGATTTAAACAACAATGTGACATCCTTTAATAAATTTACTTTGTAATCACTGTGGTAAAAAAGCACTAAAACACTCCAGGATGGTGTTTTAGGAAAGAATAAAACACAACAGCATCTGCTGTGGATTACAGTAAAACCCCCGTATCAGCTGTTTAAGTTATCGCAGTTAAATCAAAAATTCCAGAAATACAGTCAACATTCATAATTTAAACTGTGCACCGTTCTGAGTAATGTGATGAAATCTTGTTCGGACCCGCCCAGGACGTTTATCGTCCCTTTGTCGAGCGTAGAAGAAGGATGAGTACAAAACAATACATATTTTACCAGTTGTTCTATTTTAATTAGTTATTGTCTTATTGTGCCTAATTTATAAATGAAACCATCATATGTGCGTATACAGTGCAGTATACAGTGTTATTATCAGGGCGGCTGTGGCTCAGTCGGTAGAGCGGGTTGTCCACTAATCCACTAATCGTAGGGTTGGCGGTTCGAATCCCGGCCCGGGTGATCCCATGCCGAAGTGTCCTTGGGCAAGACACTGAACCCTAAGTTGCCCCCGATGGCAAGCTAGCACCTTGCATGCAGCTCTGCTACCATTGGTGTGTGAGTGTGCTCTCATTTGTAAGTCGCTTGTAAATGT
>JAFFST010001058.1:10175-22209 GCA_022414735.1 Noturus placidus | reverse complement strand
CTTCCATAAAGGCCAGATTTATGCAGTATATGACTGATTGTTGTCCTATGGACAGAGTCTCCCACCTCAGCTGTAGATCTCTGCAGGTCATCCAGAGTGATCATGGGCCTCTTTGCTGCATCTCTGATCAGTCTTCTCCTTGTATGAGCTGAAAGTTTAGAGGGACGGCCGGGTCTTGGTAGATTTGCAGTGGTCTGATACTCCTTTCATTTCAATATTATCGCTTGCACAGTGCTCCTTGGGATGTTTAAAGCTTGGGAAATCTTTCTGTATCCAAATCCGGCTTTAAACTTCTTCACAACAGTATCTCGGACCTGCCTGGTGTGTTCCTTGTTCTTCATGATGCTCTCTGTGCTTTAAACGGACCTCTGAGACTATCACAGAGCAGGTGCATTTATACGGAGACTTGATTACACACAGGTGGATTCTATTTATCAACATTAGACATTTAGGTCAACATTGGATCATTCAGAGATCCTCACTGAACTTCCGGAGAGAGTTTGCTGCACTGAAAGTAAAGGGGCTGAATAATTTTGCTCGACCCAATTTTTCAGTTTTTTATTTGTTGAAAAAGTTTGAAATATCCAATAAATTTGGTTCCACTTCATGATTGTGTCTCAAGTTCAAGGGGGCCGAATACTTTCGCATATATATATATATATATATATAATGTAAAAAGACAACACTAAATCTAGAATTCAATGGAAAATGAAAATTAAGAAAGAACTGTAGATTTCATGTATTGATCACTGCATAGTAACATGACGCACAGGACATGGTTTATGAAGCTTCTGATTTTATAAGCAATCAAGTTTCTTGAACTGTTGATAATGTGTGTTAACTTTCTTATTAAATATTCTGTTCCATGCGTTAAATGTTCGTTGTTCGCTGCAGTATATTCAGACCCCTCAGAAACTATCGGACCGGCAAGGTCAATTCATTTGTTTGTTGTTTTCCTTGGCCGACTAATTCGGTGTGTGTTAACAACAGTGAACACCAGTGGTTTCTGTCTTTTTTAGGACATCACATATTGTTTTTTTGGCTTTGCCTAATGTTTGTGCAACGCCTGATTGATTTTCGCTCTTTTCCCAGGTTCTAAATGGCCTGGCTGTCACATAGACAGCTCTCTGATCTTCATGTTGGCTTCATGTAGGGCGGCTGTGGCTCAGTTGGTAGAGCGGGTTGTCCACTAATCCACTGACCGTGGGGTTGGCGGTTCGAATCCCGGCCCGGGTGATCCCATGCCGAAGTGTCCTTGGGCAAGACACTGAACCCTAAGTTGCCCCCAATGGCAAGCTAGCACCTTGCATGGCAGCTCTGCTACCATTGGTGTGTGAATGTGATCTCATTAGTAAGTCGCTTGTAAATGTAAAAATGTAAAAATTATGTTTCTGTAAAGCTGCTTTGAGACAATGTACCATTGTAAAAAAAAAGCGCTATACAAATTGATTATTATTATTATTATTATCCTTTTTAACAACAACAATTGCAGTCTTCACAGGTGAAACTGAAGGCTAAAATCAAGGGTAGATGATCAGAGCTATTTTTAATTTAAAAACTCCTGTCAGTCACATGTTGCAATAGTAATGCTTGCCTTAACACATCAAAATGTGCTACGTTCCAGGTTGTTTTACCCATCTGCATATAAATACCAGGAAATACAAGCTGAAATTCAAAACTCTCTTCTCGTATTCATCCAAACTCCAAACCCGAATATCTTCCGGCTTCAGCAAAAAACACATGACTTGGCCATTTCGATGGTTTTGGAGGGGTCTGTGCTTAATGTGTGCATATTACTTGACCGTATCGCTAGATGTCGTAGCAAACAAAGTTCAAGAATAAATCGGATGCTGAAAAGGACTTACGAATGACACACAGGCTGCGAGCAGCAGAATTCTGACGAGGAGATCCTCGAACTGCTCCACCACCAGCTCCCAGAGAGACTTCCCTGCAGAAATGCCATGCACTCACATTAATGCCACTTCATTTGTGCTTAGAAACATATTGCTAACATTTTATTTGGAGTTCTGTCAGAGAACCGGCTGCACTGGGACTGAATGGACAGCGAAGTGACACTTTCGAGCTCGACGGTGTGCATACGAAACTAATTACGGGCTGATGAGATATTAAGATGGAAGACGGATCAGTGGGACGCTGTAATGACACTATGGCACACGGAGGCGACAGTTTTAATTGAATTGAAACTAATTGCGAATCACGCGAGTCCTCATTGAGCCCTCAGAATTAACAACAAACTCGACACTTTCTTTGCACGTGCGAGTTTGACGTGTCGCTCACAGAGCGACTCAGGCACAGAGCTATGTTAACTCCAGCATGAGTTGTAACATTTCTTCCCGCCTGACACACAGTACGTGGTTTGGGAATGTAATTTGGTCAGTATCCTACAATATTTTAACATTTAATGCGTTTTTCAATTTGTACATTAGTGAAACATGTGAAAGAATGTTTTTGTTGTTGATGATTATTGTTAGTTGCTATATATTTATTTTGCGTGTCCAGGCACGCTTAAAAATAAAATCAATCTGGACTATGATATAAACACGACATTATGAATTCCTTCATCTGCAAGAAATTGCTTGGAGAACACCTCAGGCATGACTTCTCTCGTTACTTACATAAGATTATGTAACTCAACGCACTTTGCTCTAACTGTAGCAGATGTGCAGGATTAATGAGCGGAAATTAATTCAATATAAAATAGTGCATACCAAAAAATAAATATAAAAATCTTATTATTGCCTCATGTGTAAATAATTTTGGTGACTCAGACAGTGTTGAATTAAAACACTTCTTTTTTTCTTTTGTTGCAGAAACGTATTGCGAGATTACTGAGAACTTTTCCAGCATAAATATTGGCATGTCTTATCCAAGTTAAAATATAATCTGGACAGATTTTTGGCAAGACACAATCTATGTTCTGGAAGAACACTGCAGAACACGCGGTGTCGAAACACACCTGAACACCATTAAACATCTCAACAAACCTACTGTTAGTAAAATATATTCTCTCACTGTTTGTTTTGTGGATAAATCCCACAGTCCCACTACTAACACCAAGATTACTGAAGCAGTAACAAGGCTTTAAGGATGCCACGTCTTACAGATAAAGTTGAGTAGGTTGCAGGAAGGTGAGGAGTGTATGTGTGTGTGTGTGTGTGTGTGTGTGTGTGTGTGTGTACTCTCAGACATTGTGCATCTTTTTGTAGTAAAACAGATAGATGGGCTGGCCTATAAACAGCACCACTCATAAAGACAGAGCAGTAATAACGGGATGGAAAGATCAATATTTACCTTCCTCAGCTGGGAGTTCTGTCCATCCAGCGTGATCCGTGGAGTAATATATGAGAGAGAGAGAGAGAGAGAGAGAGAGAGAGAGAGGGGTGTTAGCCAAGGCACATTGCAAACGCTTTGTTCAAACAGTACCGTTTTGTTCTTGTTATGTCGGCTCCGTGCCGAGCCGCTTTATCCGCCGACTCAAAGTTAATTACACAAAGACACGGTACGATAATCTGCTGTAAGATTCGGGGATTACTGAAGGGATTCTGGCTGGAGGCATCACTCTGTCCTCCAAAGGAATGGCAGTAAACTCACCCTCCTGCTGCAACCTGATAACAGGCAATACATCCAGCGCAAAATATGATCCCAACTCACTTTTCTTTCGAGAGATCATTAAAAAGCAACCCAAATATGATCATCTATCAAACGGTCATCAAAAGGTAGCGCAAAAACAAACATGTATTTGAAATTGAGTTCAACTTGCTTTGCTTCAGATTAAGGATGTTTTACAAGGAAACACGCGGCTCGGTGCTCAGTGCTCGTGGAAATGAAGTGCAACCGTATCTCTGCATTCTTGCGTCACTGCTCCACACTCAGGAATACCTTTGTGTTCGTTCAAATCAGGAATACATTTGTGTTCGTTCAAATCAGGAATACCTTTGTGTTCGTTCAATTTCACGGCACCTTGCGCTCATTTTTAATGACCGCACTCTGGCGTTTATTTTAACTGGAGGCCAGCAGGTTTTTCCATCCATCCATCTATCTTCCATACCATTTATCTTACACAGTAGAGCCTGGAGCCTATCTCAGGGAACTCGCACAAGGCGGGTGACACCCTGGACGGGGTGCCAACCCATCACAGTCACAATCACGCGTGTTAACAATCACGCGCGTTCACACATTACGGACAATATGCCAATCAAAATGCCTACAATTCATGTCTTTGGACTGGAGGAATCTGGGATACGTAGAGGAAACCCCCGAAGCAAGTATGTGCGATTCAATATTTTCTAAAAACATTTTTTTAATAACAACAAGTGTTAGCCTAGAGAGCTGGGTGATGTGACGATATGAGATTGATATTATATACAATATATTACATCGCAATACACTTCTCTGAGCGCATCAGCAGGAGTCATTACGTAAAAATACAGAATTATTTTATCATTGTCGCTTTTTCAATATCCTTTTGCAAATGGACCTAAAATAAACCTTACTAAAAAGCCGGGTTCTTTTTCAGAAGCATCCCTCTCTCAACACCCTGCACAATAAAAGTTCCTGAAGGTGCTTTTCGAGGTGGGTTTTTTTTTGGATAGTCTCACTGGAAGATCTTCCAAAAACCCTTTTTTGCTCTTACAGTGCACTTCATGTTTTGTAAATGTTGAAATAAAGTTGTTTATATTCGTTTTCAGTCATGTATTTCCACTGCTGTGTTTGCATACTCCTTACAAAACCTCAGCAATAAATAAATAAATAAATAAATAAATAAATAAATCCACTGTAGTATAAATTTGAATATTGTTATATAATATTTGTTGCCTTAATGTCCAACCCTGGTGAAAAGTCGGTCAAAAAAATGTCAACTTTTTTAAATTTTCAGAACCTTTTATAATCCAATATTAAGAAAAGGGTGTGTGAAGTATTTCGAGCGGGACCCTCTATGAATGTCATGATGCTTACAAAACAATTCTGAATACATCCTACTTTATGTTTTTCTTTTATGTGGATGCTTGTTTCCGCCATGTATGAGAAAATATGCAGATTTACCTCACAACTGAAATCTTTTATCCTGCAACTGCAAGCTAGTCCCTCACATTTCCGACTTTTTAGTGTAACTTTGTGCTTTCGCATATTAAGCAGGTTATATTCCTTGATGAAACACTGCTGCATATTGATATAATGTTGTGTTTTGATTACTGGAAGCAAAAGCACTAGGTCACACTTGTGTGACATTAAATAACTCACAATTACTTGATTTTTCTTCATTCCTCAGGAAAAAACACCTGGCTCAATGACTTATCATTTTTCATCAACACAACAGGAACAAATCTAAGAGAATTTACTTTGGATTTCATCATCATGTGCTAAATCGTTAACCCGAGACACAGGAGCTTTATGGGGTGATGGTACAGCTGTGAAATCTTCGCCTTTTCAAATTTACACACAGTGAACAAAAAGACAGGCATGAAAACAACAGATGACAGAACGAAGCACCAGAAAGGAAAAGATGCAAAGAAAAATTGCAGAACTGATACAGGAAGAGAGAACTAGTAAAGACAGACCAGACAGACAGACAGACAGACAGACAGACAGACAGAAAGAACTTGTACAGACTGGAAAACTAACAAAGAACATAGATGACGTAAAAAAAAAGAGAGATGGCAGAAATATTTTAGAAAAGAGAACTATTAAATTATGAAAGAAAGGAAAGAAAAGATAAATAAAGACAGAAAAAAAGAACAGTACAGCGCATTACACATATAGTAATGTATTCATCATATGAAATCTTTGGTACTGTAGATATTTTCTAACGGGGTGGAGGTTTACAGTTTAGTAGTTAACACATTTGCCTCACACCTCCAGGGTTAGGGGTTCGAGTCCTGCCTCTGCCCTGCTTGCATGCCCGCCCCATGCTTCATGGGTTTCCTACAGGTACACGTGCTGTAGACTGACTGGCATCTCTAAATGGTCCGTACTGTGTGAAAGGGTGTGTGTGATCGTGCCCTGTGATAAGTTGGCCCAGACGTCCAGGGTGTCCCTCACCTTGTGTTCCAAGTCCCTTGCATAGGAGAAGTGGTACAAAACAAAAAATGGATGGATGGACATTTAAGTGTGTAAAAGTCAGAGGGTCCACACTTATATAGTGGACAACCCACTCTAACACCTGAGCCACAGCCGCCCCAAGATAATCACCTCCAAGAATCATTTCCCAGTACACTGACAGCGATCAGTACAAATCTGTGAATGTGGACACTTGTGAAAGCAGGGTTCTCTTGGCGCTCTGTACACGCTGGTGCTGTGTGAGAGGCAGGAGGCTCAGATCACTGCATGGCCTACACACTGCTGTTGAGTCATTTCTAGAAGCTTCTCACTCAAGAGTGTGTAGGAACAGTGCAGCATGTGGAGAGTGGGAAGGAGCAGTGAGGAGTATGATTGAGCAGCTCTCTCTCACACACTCTCACACACACACAAACTACAAAACCATTAGTCTTTGTACACTCCATCATGAGTGCCACAGAGATGCCTAGCTCACACTTTACAAGTGAATGAAGACTAATCTGATTCAGGATTCAAATACCTGTGTAACAATATTCAAAATCACTTTAGTGAAATTACATTAAACTCGTCTGGTATTCTCTCCTGCTGAATAATCAAGCGCGGCATTATTCCTCAGCAGTATCAGCAATAAACGGAATGAAGAAACACTACCTCGCGCACAAGAGCTCAAAGTAAACCTGTGATTGCAGTTATTCATTTCAAATCTGTAGTGTTGAATATTTGGAGCACAAAAAAAAAAAATTAAACAAATTAAAATCAGGCTTAATCGGCTCGATCGTGTAATCACAATTATCTGACCATATATTAAGGTAAGCACACTTCTCTTTGACACTGTGCATTCCTTCACCTACATAAAAAATGTTAAATACAAGTAAGCCTGCAATGCATTCCTATTAATGAATATCAGAGGATATTTAAAAGCTGAAACTAAAACCAATTTGCATATAAAGTAATAAAATTGGCACGAAAAATGTGCACATCATGTACAGTATGTACAGTATGTGTGAGAGTCTGTGTGGGTATATACAGTATCTCACAAAAGTGAGTACACCCCCACATTTGTGTAAATATTTGATTATATCTTTTCATGTGAGAACACTGAAGAAATGACACTTTGCTACAATGTACAGCTTGTGTAACACTGTCAATTTACTGTCCCCTCAAAATAACTCCACACAGACATTAATGTCTAAACCGCTGGCAACAAAACTGAGAAAGCAAATTTACACTGTTACACAAGCTGTACACTCACCACTTTACATTGTAGCACAGTGTCATTTCTTCAGTGTTGAAAAGATATCATCAAATATTTACACACATGTGAGGGGTGTACTCACTTTTGTGAGATACTGTGTGTGTGTGTATATATATATATATATCACGGTGACTTCGCACGTTTGCCTCGCACCTCCGGGGTTTGCATGAGAAATGCTCGCTATAACTGGTCGTCTAGCAGATATCCGTCTTAAACAAATCAGGAGTGCGATCTTGCACGATTATGATGACGTTTATGGTTATGACGCCGTTTTATAGTTGTACACTATACAGCAAAACACATGTGGACACCTGACCTTTACACCCATATGTGAGCCTTCTCAAAACTTCCACCAAGTTGGAAGCACACAACTGTATAAGGCGTCTTCATATTCTGTAGCATTACAACTTTCCTTCAATGGAACTAAGAGGCCCAAACCTGTTCCACCATGACAATGCCTTTGTGCACAAAGCGAGCTCTATGAAGACATGTTTACCAGAATAATACGAGTGTCCTGACCTCAACCCCAATAAACATCTTTGTGATGAACTGGAACACCAACTGCATCCCAGACCTTTTCACTAGAGGTCAGTGCCTTACACAAATCCCCACAGCCACACTCCAAAATCTAGTGGAAAGCCTTCCCTGAAGAGTGGAGGTTATTAGAAGCGCATCTGGGTCGGAGTAAAGCATAAAAGGAAGCCTTCGTTTGCACTTTGGAAACCGTAATGACTTGGTTGATCTGTTATGAATATCAGTGCAGCATGTTATATGAATATAATGTTATATGAAGCGTATATCATTAGCTGTTGAGTTAAACATCCAAATAAGTGTTATTAAAAGATTCCAGCAAGGGTTCAAACCTCAAAATCACCCCAAGCTACAACCGTGTGTGTGAGAGACACAAACATCCGGGTTTGTAGGAAAAACAACTCTATGGAAACTTGCTCATCCCACATATCATAGAGTAGACATGTATAAATGTTATTACAGGCGTCGCCCAGTGAAACTCACCCAGTCCTGATGAGGATTAAGAAATCAGTGAGAAGTCTTTACTTTGATCTAGGATCCATGCTACTTCCTTAGCAAATCAGCTCTAGGAAATACTCCTTGAATCTTCTGACATGTCACAGAATTACCAATCGTGCAGTCATTATAGCCCAGACGTATGCGTGTGTGCGTGCGTGTATGTTTGTGTGAAGTGTGAAGCTCTGTCCGTCACTGTGCCTATTACAGCTGGCCTAACAACAATTACAGCTAGCATTGTGGGCAGTCAACAGGATCTGACAAACGCTGGCATGAAATGCCAAACACCGACTGGAAAAAAAGAAAATAATTATAAAAACTGAGTCACTCTCGATGATGTCGAACATGTTCTGGATTTCTGTGTATGAATGAGCTGTGAAACTGTAAATGGGGGAAAAACCTTGGAGGTGAGCCTAAAGATAGAGAGTAAAAATATACGATGTCACTACATTCCTTTGTGTGTGGGCGTGTACACATGGATACGGATGTGTGTGTGTGTGTGTGTGTGTGCACTCTGGTCCAGTTTATCCTTACTTATAATTAAATAGAAACTTGTGGTGTTTCCTTGCTCTTATCCAAATGGAAAACCTTATCATGAAGTGTGCTCTGATAAAAGTGAAGGCTTTTCTTTTTAAAATCAGTCAGGCTCTTAACTAAAAATAAATAAATAAAAATCTTTTCAAAAACGGAAACGCATACACACGCAAAACAATGCCAGGCTGAAGGACACGTGCAGTGGAAACCAAAACAGACAAATGGGCTGAATATAAAACACTCTGCCTTGAGAACATGGAGAAAGGAAAAAAAAAAAAAAACATGATTGATGAGGGGTGAACTGGCTATAATGAGGTTTTACTTTCAACGTAGTTATCCCTCTTTGATTTGGTTCAGTGTGTGAGATTGGCTGCCACTGACAGACAGGAAGGGAGGGTGAATGAACTGCAAGGGAGTCGCGTAGCATGAAAGAGAGAACCGAAAGCTCCTCTTTGAACAACAGAGAAGAGACTCCTTTTCATCTGGAGAGAGACAGGAGATGCCTGAATGGATGTGTGGGACCGTGAAGGATGGACTATACATGCTTGGATAAACAGGAGATGCCTCCTGCTAATTGACACGCTAATAAAAACCTAGCACACTTGGGCTAGTTTTGCTCGGCAACTCCTCGATCTAATGAATGAATGTAGCCTGAACATTAGTCAACAAAAAGGCTGCAAGTGAAAAATGTGATGGTCTGGTTTGGCAGCGTCTAGTTTAGAATTATGTAACCGGCCTGTGGAAAGAAACCGCACGGCTTATGAGACGTGTGGAAAAACCTGGCAGCTGGGAAGGGGAGAAATGTCTCCAACAGTCCCATTGTCCAGGTGCACGTGTGTCTTTACATGCACGCGAGGGCAAATTCTGTCCGCGTCCTGTTACTGTACCTCCCTGGCATTGGTGCTTCTTTTTCCAATGGAAGTTTCCTCTATCTGTTACCATCATACACCAAAAGTTAAAGCAAGCTCTTAATGGGAGACAGACTGGCTTTAGAAACAGGCGAGAGAGACAAAGAGAGTCTTGGTGAAAAAGATGGAGGGGTGGGGGGGAATGAGGACTGAGTGGGGTTTCCCAGCCCTCCTGTGCCAAGGATTCCCTGTGTGTCATCTGGGCTGCACCGGCCTCGATCTGCCCAGGCGCATTCCAACATACTGACTACAGCAAACACACACACTCATTCTCATTCTCTCTCTCTCTCTCTCTCTCTCTCTCTTTCATGAAAACAAGTGCCAGCCTGTTTACACACCACCAGACAGAGGCAAGGGGGGAAACACTTCCTGGAAACAGTTGCCAACAACATGGAGCTCAGAACGCATGTGTCGAGGGACGCAGGAGGAAATCTGCTGGGTTTCGAGAGCCAAACAATAATAAAAATGCACTAAGCCAGCGTCCCACTTTTACAGTTCAGACATCACGTCTTCCCACATCTGTCACAGTCATACCCTTCTTCCTACACGATGAAGCCAACGCACAACATACAATAACAGAGGTACAATCAAAACCCCATTGAAGACTGCCTTCTGCAAGCCATTGTTTGTGCAGATGCTTGAATAGAAATACACAAAGTCTTCAAGAACAGTCGCCATGCCAACCCGGCCTGTGGGCACGCTTCCCTTGGCCGCTACCGGCTAGCATCGCTCGCTTGCCTGCCCGCCCGCCCAAAATAAACCTTACGCAACACGACTACAAACCGATCACATGTCTCTGAACTGTTTGGTCTTCATATACAGAAGCAGTTTATGAATCGTGTACATTGCATCTTTTTAAGCTACAACTGCAGCTGGCGACATACCGCTAAATACACTACATCTACGTAAGCGCTGCCAGCTGGCAGAATGTAAAATATCTCCCTTAGTGCCTGAAAATAACACAAACCGCACTGGAAAGATCACGAGAGTCATGTTTTGACCAACGTCTAACAGAAAGCAAGAGTTTAGGAACCAGCATGAACATTTCAGTACTAACCCTATTCCGATGCATACAGTGTGAAAATGCACAGCTTTTCGTTTTCAGCACACTTCTTTCAAAAAAAAAAGAAACCACATCTGATGCCGAGTCAGAGTGTGTTTTCAAGGTGTGAACGTAGACGAGCCAAGTTTAGTTTCTGGAACATATCGTCCTAAAATGAAGAGGATTGTTTGGAGGTTCAGCATCACTCATTCCTACGTGTGATCATGTATGTGATCTGGAGTGGTCAAAAAATTTATTCATTCATTAAACCTATTAATTCCAGAGGACCAGTTATGAAACAAATGCTTATTAGGTTCATTCTGCGTTCAAAATCACAACAAAACACCGGTACCCACACGTCCAACTTTACCGAGAGGCAGACCATACTAAAATACAGCTCCGTAGCAATTATGATAAATTTTCACAGGATAAGCGATCAGTATACAGCACAGAGATGGGAGTGTCTTCATAGTGTATGCATGGTGGTCAGATTAGAAGTTCTATGCATACTATACATCAACTGTGTATTTTGTGCTTTATTATAAGAGTAAGTCATGCACTCGATAGTTAGCAGGTCATGCGACCATAAAAACTCTGAAGTGTCTCTTCTCCTGCAAGTCCTTTTCGATGTTGTCTATATTTTATTGTTCTGGGTCTTAAACTCGGACAATAACCGATTTCGGTTTGGTTTCAGCGGGAAACCTGTGCAAGGTTAAGAAAAACCCTGTGGTGGAGAATGTTATAGCAGGAAGGAAAATGTGGTTTGTCATAAGGCGACAGCTTTGTGCACACTAACCTTGACCAAGTGACACCTTCCTGAACACAAACTGATGGATATGCTCTCAAACAAATATATAATGACACAAGAAGGTACAGTCCCTGCATAAAAAGTATTGGAACAACCAGGCCAATTCTATTGTTTTCGCTATACATTGAAGACGTTTGTGTTCGAGATCAAAAGGCGAATATAAAACGATAGATCGGAATTTCAGCTTTCATTTCCTGATATTTACATCTAGATGTGTTAAACAACTTAAAACATGCCAGACCACCCAATTTTTCGGTAAGCAAAAGTATTGGAACATTGTGACTGATCTGGTTGCTTGTTTCCCAGGTGTTCCCTGTTAGATTAACTGTTTTAGAATTTAATAAAAAAGAAAAAATGAATAGCTCTGAATATCTAACTCTTGGTTT
>JAFFST010001057.1:19670-29670 GCA_022414735.1 Noturus placidus | reverse complement strand
TGCTCAATGTTCATAGGATTGACCCTATGCGTGTTGAAGATAGAAATGCCCTCATCATAGTATAATCCCATATAACCCCTAGAAAATATGTCCTCTGCACTGGAGAAAGCAAACTATTCTTGAGGTTAAACCTGAGTCCCAAGCTTCTCATGTGGGCGAATACAACATCTCGATGTTGAAGCACCAGTTCCCTGGATTGTTCTAGAATTAACTAGTCGTCCAGGTAGTTTAGTACACGGATGCCCTGGAGTCGCAAGGGAGCCAGAACACCATCCATGCACTTTGTGAAGGTGCAAGGGGATACAGCTAGCCCGAAGGGAAGAACCTGATATTGGTATGCGTTGTCTCCAAATGCAAACCTCAGGAACTTGCTTTAACTGGGCGATATTCCTATGTGGAAATATGCATCTTTCAGATCTATTGTCACAAACCAGTTCTCGAACTGAATCTGTAGCACGATAAGTTTGAGTGTCAGCATCTTGAACCTGTATGTCTGAAGAGTATGGTTCAGATTCCGCAGATCTAAAATTGGCCGCATACTCCCATCTTTTATGTGGACCAGGAATTAAAGGCTTTAAAGGCTTTTTAATTTAAAGGCTTTGTGCATTAGGGACATTACTTCCTGCACTAACGTTGGGCTCTGGTCTGTGCTGCCTACTGTATTGAGCAGACCTCTGAACCGGGGGTTGGGGTTGAACTCTGAACTGGAGCCGGTAACCCTTTTCTACGGTAGACAGAACCCATGGAGATGCATTTGGCAGTAGTTTCCACACTGCCAGTTGGTCTTTTAGTGATGTTAACTTTTCCACATTCTATTGGAAAGCATCAGATTTTCATTGCCCTGTGACAGCTCGCTGAACAGAGAAGACTGAAAACTTGGGACGGCCTTGACTAGGGGAGGCCCTACATTCACACTGGAGGCTATCTGCCCTAACAACCTCATGTCCCCTGATACGTCCCTCCGTCACCCATCAGGACCGCTCCTTCCTTGCCTTCTTGACCTTTATGATTATTCTTAGATCAGGCTTATTAGCAGGCTAGCAAGGGCTAGCAAGGGCCACCACACTTGCCTTCTGTGGTTTCCTCACACTAGTGCTGGCCTGGGCTCTACTCATGGATGCCCGCACAAACTCGACACGACGGGGAAGGAACTTTCTGAATGCCACCATTTGCTGCTTTGCCTCTTGAAACACGCCACAGGAGCTTCCAGCTCTGTCCCCCATCCCTGAGCAGTTGAGCCATAGGTGCCTCTCCAGCTACCAATTGAAAGGCTGATATGATAGGCCATTTGCTTGGTCACCCGTAGAGACAAATCTGTTGCGTGGTGCAGCTCTGCCACTGCGACAACGCTGCTCACTCCCCATGACGGCTGAGTAATCAGATGTCATGGGGTTATAAACATGGCTATTGTATGGTTTTCTCCAGAAGCGTGATATTGCATCATGCACTTCTGGAAAAAAAGGGAGATTTCTTTTCACTGGCAAGGACGTGCTCATCCAGCCTGCTACAAGCCACTTCCTCTTACCCAGGCCAGTCTATATTCAGCTTTCAACTGCCCTAGTAATCACCTCAAGCAGCTCTTTATATGGTTGAGAGCTGCTCTCAAATATTGGTGAAATGGCACCCCCTACTGGCTCCTCAGAGTCAGCGAGGGTGTTTTGGCTTTCCATAGTGGAGGGAGGAGTTGCAATCCGAGCTCTAAGGTCAGGTGGAAAGCCGGACCTGGAAGACAGAGCTCCTTTTCCAAGTCGATACGAGATCCCCAGGACCTGAGGCGGCTGGCTGCCTCGGCAGCAATCTCCCTTCAGCCCGAGAAGAGAGCGAGTTGTAAGCAAAGCTGCCTAATTGGAAAATGTTCAAAATGCTCACAGTCAGACTCCTCGAAGGCTGCTGTGGCATGCTCCAACCCTAAACACTTCATGCAGAAAGCGTGTCCGTCTCCCCCTGTGATGAAACGGGAGCAAGGGGTAACAAAATATTTGAATCCTCTCTGCTCATTCTTTTTTTTTAAAGGGATAGAAAAGTCCAGAGATTTTGAGAAAAGATAGAGAGGAAATGAAGTGTCTTTTTGTTTCGTTACACAAACAACGGACATGCAGTCTCACGGAAGATAATAAGACTGACGCCATGGTTTACATTTGCCATATATATCATGAGATGTGCTTATTTGTCACATCACCTGATTGCAGCAAGCCTACAAATAGGCATGATTTTACATAAGCTTCAGATGCCAGTCACACGCAAGGGCTCTCTAATAGTGTTGTGCTAAACGCGACATGGAGTTCCCTTTGAAAGGGAACAGTCTCTAGAATTTACACAGAATGGTGCCAAAAACACAAAACATCCAGGGAGCGTCAGATCAACAGGTAGAAACCAGTGCCTTGATGATGTGAGAGGTCAGAGGAGAATAGCCACATTGTGCTCACATTGCTCACAGAAGAGCACATTGTGCTCCACTCCTGTCAACCAAGAAAAGAAATCTGAGGCTACAGTGGGCACAGGATCACTGAAACTGGGCAGTGAAGTTTGGAAAATTATTGTCCGGTCTGATGATTCTAAGTTTCTTTTGCAACATGCAGATGGTAGGGTCAGAATTTGCTATCAGCAGCTTGAATCCATGGACCCAACCTGCCTTCAAAAGTTCAGGCTGGAGGTGGTAGTGTAATGGTGTGGAGAATGTTTTCTTGGCATGCATTAGGCCGTTTAATCGATCGACCAATCAAGCACCATTGGAATAGCTCACCATATCTGAGTATTGTTGTCAACCATGTGCATCCCTTTACGGCCACAATTTACCCGTCTTACATACATGGCTGGTCCAGCATGATAATGTTGGTGGACCTTCCAGCAGGATAATGATCCAAAGCATACAAAGCAAAGAAAACTCAATTGGTTTCAAAGGGGAAAAAAATCAAGGTGTTAGAATGGCCCTGACTTGAATCCAACTGAACAAGATTTTAAGACAATATGTTTGGAAGAATGGGCCAAAATCACACGAATACTGTGGCCGACTAGTTTCTTCATACAAGAAGTGTCTTGAAGCTGTCATTACAAACAAATGCTTCTCCATTAAGTATTAAATAAATTTCAGTTAGAGTTTTCAGTACTTTTTTCCTATGTCATTCCACTTTATTACACATAATTTTATTTATGGACTTTAATGTTGTGAATTCTTCATATTTCCTGATTTCTTGAGTTAATACCAATGTCTGCTGAAATTTTCATGTGAAAATTTGAAAAATATTTAGTTAAAATATGCTGGCACATCCATAAATTATTTCCCCCACTGTATATGAATATATGAGAGAGAGAGAGAGAGAGAGAGAGAGAGAGAGAGAGAGAGAGAGAGAGAAAGAATGCAACTGACATTGAACTGTCCATCATAGTTATAAAACAATGTTACAATGTTAAGTGTCAAAAAGAGAGAAAATGCATCTGACACTGAACTACTGTCCACATCCATCTTAGTTATAAAACAGTCAATGTTACAATGTTAAGTGTCATAAGAAGAGTTACATGGAGGAGTTCTGTAGAATGGAGCTGGCATTGAGGGCAGAGGGGTTATTTTGGACCAGACCAAACCAGCCAGATAGGTCATAGCGAATCGGGTCAGAGCCTTTTAGATGAGCAATCTCGCACTGTAGAGGCTGTTCACACAGACGCACTAATGAACAATAAAAATAGTACAGTGTTAGTCTCAATGGATTATTAAAGAAATTCTAGTTTTTGATCAATTAAGTAAAATTATCCTGTGATTTGAGTACCTGTATCACTGAAGTAATGACATATCCTCTCCAGAACAGTGTTCTCAGAAGAATTGGGAGTGACTAGCTCCTCATCTAGAACCCAAAGAAGGCCACGAGGGTCACCCTCTGGCCCTCGAACCTAAGCACACACACATATACACACACATCTTGATCTTGGAATGGCAGTTTACTTTGGGGGGGGGGGATTTTTTTTAAAGTCTGATATGATGATGTAACTAAAGAAGTCAATGACAAAGTGGAAGGGTTACCTGCAGTCCTGGTTGGTCTATAGCACACACCACATTTTGAGGACTGTCCTCAGGGGCTTCAAAATCTACAGGCACTCTCTCCTACAGCCAGAACACAGCAGAAGCCTCTCCAATTAGCCATAATATCCATAATTTGAAACACACACACACACACACACACACACACACACACACACACATATATAAGCTCTTGGAAGCTTGTCCTGTACCTGTGTACATCTGTCAAGAACATTTGTGAAGGTGTGTGTGAAATGGTGCTCCAGAAGCCTTTCCTGTAGGTAGTTATGGCAAAACTCAGAGAAGCCAGCAGCCCGGTCTTTACCACTGTGTCTGGGGTTACGTAGACCTGGCGTGTCTACCACAATCACAGAGCCTAGTGTTAGCTGCTGGGAGCACAGAGCTCTGGAGAGAAAAAGCAAACAACATTCAAACAATACATCTCAACAAACCAAGAAAGCACTTATCACATGCACATTCAGATCACACTCTGAATAAACTGAGTCTTGGCTATGGAAATTATCAAAAACTAATTTTTAGAAGACTTTTTTTGCTTAGCTTATTATTGCACTTGTAAGAGGCATGTGTACACAGTGCCCTCCTTTAATATTGGCACCCATATTAAATATAGGCAAAAAAGCTGTGAAAAATTGTCTTAATTGCTTAACCTTTGATTTTTGTTTAAAAAAAATCACAAAAATACTCTGATCTCATGGGATATCAAACAGTAACAGATCTCAGATCCCTTGCCATGTATTCTCCAACCTCATCAGGCATTATAGGAGAAGACTCAAAGCTGTTATCTGGGCAAAGGGACGTAGCACAAATATTGACTGAAAGGGTCCCGGTAATTGTGGCACACATATATTTAACAAAGATTTTTTTGTTGTTGTTGTTGATAAACCTGTGGTTTGTTTGCAATTGTTTGCTATTCATGAGTATTTTTGTTGATTTTTTTTAACAAAATATCATAAGGTTACACAATAAAGACAATTTTTCACAGGCGTTTTTGCACATATTTACCAAGGGTGCCAATATTAGTGGAGGGCACTGCTGTATGTATGCGTATTTGTGTACCTGTTAATCAGAGATACAATAGCTGTAAACAGTTCCTCATAAAGACCGGATGCCATGCCCTCCAAACACTGAACTGCAGACAGTTTAGGACCTAAAAATAAGATAAGATACAAAGTCAAAACTTACATGGCTACACTGATTGCAGAAAGTTATTGTACAATTAATATACCTGGTAAATAATGCAAACCATACTTCATTAGCAAATTAGTTGTGAACCTTGAAGAAGAATGAATAAAAAAAAACTAAAACTACATTGTAATGAAGTTTTCAATTGAAAATATGACAAGCGACTCCAACCTTCCCCTTGTTCCTCTGCTATGTGGCGCTCTCTGGTGGCTCCAGTGGCCCTCTGCAGTAGTTGCCTTAGGTGATGTTTGAATACTGCAGTATGAAGATCTTCTCCCTCACAGCCAAGAACAGCACTGGCAACCTGAGCACTCTCAAAACTCATGAATTGCTTTCGGCCAACTGCAGGGGGGGGGTAAAAAAAAATGTTTTCCCTGAAAATTATTCAAGAAAATTTAACTTTTGACATTGAATGTTTTTACATGCACAATTATAACGTTATGTAACAATTTTTCTAAAATATTTTTGGTTCCTGTTTAGTAAGTGTTATTTTCCTAATTGCTATAGAAATGGCTATTACTCCCCTAAAACTTTGCTTTTGTGACCAGGATATTGGTATTTTGAAATGTACCTATTTTCATTGAGAAAACAGCTAATTTACTGCCTTTGTTCACATACAGTCCGAATAAACAGGTACATTTTAAAATATGCTGCTTTTTTTCTGACCTCAAATAGGATTACAACAGCGTCAAGACATTCTGGACACCTTGAAGTATGATGGGAATGGCTAGGCGGTCATCGGAAACTTCAAAATGGTGGCTTTCCGGATGGGTCTCCAAGGAGTGTTTACCAATTTTCCCTGCTATCTTTGTCTTTGGGACAGCAGGCACACCATGGTGCAGTACCAAAGATGTGAACATCAATTGGGAGACATTGGTGGACCCCTGGAAGATGCTAATGCCACCACTGCACATCAAATTGGGCCTTATGAAACAATTTGTCACATCTCTAGATAAAGAGTTGCCATCCTTCAAGTACCTTCAAGACTTCTTACCTAAGCTGTCTGATGCAAAGCCGGTGTTTTCATCAGACCACAGATTTAAAAAAAAAGATCCTGGAATGCAAGGAATTATCCAAGAAGCTCACTCGGAAGAAGAAAGCGGCATGGAATAGCTTTGTCGCAGTTGTTTGGGGCTTCCAATCCTAAAGCCAAAAATTATGTGGTGCCGGTTCAGAATCTGGTCAAGAACTATGGCACAATCGGCTGCAGGATGTCTCTCAAAGTCCATATCCTTGATGCTCTTCTGGCTAAATTCAAGGAGAACAGGGGAATGTACTCAGAGCAAGGCAAGCACTTCCACCAGAATATACTGGACTTTGAATTCAGCTACCAAGGACAATATACATTAACAAGAACATGATTAGAGACTACATTTGGGGGCTTTTCTAAATGAAAATAGGTGAATTTAAAAATGCCAATGTCCATCTCACAAAAGCAAAGTTTGTGGGGATAAATAGCCATGGTCTATATTTTTGAGGCATAAGCAATTAGAAACACCTACTACCCAGAAACAAAATGTGTATACATAGTGTAATCTAATCTGATTCAACAGTTAAAGGATTATTTGGAATCTAATATAAATATCACGATTCAATATACTGAACTGAATTAAATTCCGTATCAATGGACTTGAACCTGGATTTAAGATCAATAATCAGGTTAGTTAGTTAGTTAACATTTCTATACCATTAATTAAATGTCCATGTGCACAAAAAGAACCAGAGAGAATAAAAGCTTGTCTCAGGCTTTTGAGTGAATTATAACATAAATCTGGTTTTAAACGACTCATTAGCAACTAATAACAATGCTTCTAACCAACCAACAAAAATACAGATCTGCATGAATAAAAAATATAGATTGTGTTTGTTAAAAAAAAAAAAACAACAACGCTGATTACTCAACTGTAAATATCTAAAGCTAACAGCTTTGATACTTTTAGTCATGGTACTAAAAAATCGCAATTATTAACCGATTTACATAGAGCCACAGTTTTCCCATTGTCAGATTACTTTATTAAAAGGATGCCTGTAAACATATTGGCCAAAATTTGTTTTCAAAAATTATTATTTTGTTCATATAAATGTTTTTCTCTCAAGGATTTAACAAACAGATTGTACAGACTAGACACATGTAACCCTGGGATCTAAGCATCTCCCTCCACCCTACTTTATAAACACTTTAAAGCAGTAATGATGCACATAATTTTGTTCATTTACTGCACCGATGTACTGTTTACAGCACACAGTCACTTTGATTGTACTGATTCATTACAGTACTGCATTGTAACTTTAAACATTATTCATCTCAGTTTTTAGAAGAACTTTTACAAGCACATTTTTTTACCCTAACACTTATTAAATTAACTCTAGTTGCAGCTTTGGACCTTGTGTTTAATTTAATGCTTAATTGTCATGTTAAATGTTCTTTTTTGTGATTGCGGTATTTATGCTCTGCTGACCATCTTAGTATGCACCCTGACTGTCTCCCATACCCCTTCCTGCATGCTTCCTATTCATATCCTGTCAGCACTGTGTATGTATCTTGCACCTTGGGTCCAGGAAAAACATTATTTCACCTAACTGTTTTCTGCACACTGTACATTCCTGTGATGACAATAAAGGTCTACTTGACTTAACTTGCAGGTGCTGCTTACTCACCTTTGCATGCCCCAGCCATGCCTAGGTGGTATATTCCAGCCAGAACATGCCAAATGGCACGCTGTTCATCAGGTGAGAACCCAAGAGTGCTCATGGCTGCTAATAGTCTTCCAAATTCTACTGTAGCCCTCTGCTTCTCATCCACCTGTTGGATAATTTAATGGAGGCTCTTAGGCATGTAACTGAAAACAAATTCATTATTATTATTATTATGTGCCTAAATTAATATGATTACACATAATGTGCCTAAATTAATACGAATACAGATATGAAAAATAGGTGAACTATTTGTTTATTTATTATTATAATTATTTACGAAATCTTGCCAGATTCAGGGACTGTGATTCTACAAGATGAAACAAAACAATTGCATGACTGTGAGGTTTTTAATTTAATGTTGATCTTTAAAGAACAGCTCACTGAAGCTCAGGGGGAGGGTTGCCAGCTTCCAGTAACATTCCCACCCAAACTACAACACTAAAATCTGCAGAAAAAGATTTGAAATTGTAAACTGTATATTCTTTTTCTCAGTATTTTCAGGGAAAACAAGTTAACAGTGATAACAATGGTAATATTGTGGTAATATTGGGCCCCATGGTAAATATGAGCAAAGAGGGCTGTGAAAAATTGTCGTTATTGATTAACATTTTGATTTTTTGCTGAAAAAAAAAAGACTCTGCTCTCATGGATAGCAAACAAATGCAAACAAAACACACGTTTATCAAAGAAAATCTTTGATATTACATATAACAAATTGGAATGTAACAGTTGTTGGCACCCCTATGAATTCATATGAGTAAAATATATTTGATGCATATACAATTGGGGGACTAAAAATAGGAAATTGTTCAACTATGACTTCCTGTTTCATAGGGGTATAAATATGATGTAATACATAAGCCAAATTCCCATAGTCTTTCATAACAATGGATAAGACCAAGGATTATAGCTGTGATCTAGGGCAAAGGGTTGTTGAGCTTCACAAAATTGGAAGAGGCTATAAGAAAATAGCACAAGCATTGAAAATGTCAATTTCCCCCATAAGGGCATTAATTCAGACGTTCCAGTCAACTGGAAATGTTATGAATCAACCAGGAAGAGGATGTGTCTATATTGTCTCAACACACAGATAAGAGGATGGTTTTCCAAAGATCAGAGCTGGAGAATTGCAGAAGTTAGTTGTCTTGGGTACAGAAAGTCTCCAAAACTACAATCTTACAACACCACAAGATGTTTGGAAGGGTTTCATGAAAAAAGCCTCTACTCTCATCCAAAAACAAACTCAAGCATCTTCAGTTTTCCAGACACTACTACAACGTCAAATGGGATTAGGTTCTATGGTCAGATGAAACCAAAATAGAGCTTATTGGTAATAAACACCAGAGGTGGTTTTGGTGCACACAAAGAGGTAGCCATATGGAAAAGTACCTCATGCCCATTTGTAAAAATGATGGCGGCTCTTTAATGATTTTGGGCTGTATTTCTGCCACAGGACCTGGATATTTTGTTAGAATACAAAATACATCATCGACTCAACAGATATTAAATGAAACCTGACTGTCTCTGAAAGCTTCAGAGAAAGCTTAAAATGGGCCATGATTGGATTTTCTAGCAGTACAATGATCCAAAACGTACATCAAAATCAACACAAAAATGGTTTACTGACCACAAAATCAAGGTTCTGCCATGGTAATTCCAGTCCCTGCCTTGAAACTCATAGAAAACCTGTGGGGTGAACTGAAGAGGAGACTGCACCAGCGTTTGAAGGATCTGGAGAGATTCTTTATGGAGGAATAGTCTCAGATCCCTTGCCATGTATTCTCCAGCCACATCAGGCATTATAGGAGAAGACTCAGAGCTGTTATCTTTGCAAAGGGAGATACAGTGCCTTGCGAAAGTATTCGGCCCCTTGAACTGTTCGAACTTTTGCCACATTTCAGGCCTCAAACATAAAGATATAAAACTGTAATTTTTTTGTGAAGAATCAACAACAGGTGGGACACAATCATGAAGTGGAACGAAATTTATTGGATATTTCCAACTTTTTCATCAAATAAAAAACTGAAAAATTGGGCGAGCAAAATTATTCAGCCCCTTTACTTTCAGTGCAGCAAACTTTCTCCAGAA
>JAFFST010001052.1:3460-15495 GCA_022414735.1 Noturus placidus | reverse complement strand
GAGCTGGTGGATGTTAGAGACCTTGTGCTCCTCCACCTTCTGTTTGAGGATGCCCCACAGATGCTCAATAGGGTTTCGATGTGGAGACATGCTTGGCCAGTCCATCACTTTCACCCTCAGCTTCTTTAGCAAGGCAGTGGTCGTTACCCCGCTGGAATACTGCCCTGCAGCCCAGTCTCTGAAGGGAGGGGATCATGCTCTGCTTCAGTATGTAACAGTACATGTTAGCATTCATGGTTCCCTCAATGAACTGTAGCTCCCCAGACCATGACACTCCTACACCATGTTTGACTGTATGCAAGACACACTTGTCTTTGTATTCCTCACCTGGTTGCCACCACACACGCTTGACACCATCTGAACCAAATAAGTTTATGTTGGTCTCATCAGACCACAGGACATGGTTCCAGTAATCCTTGTCCGTAGTCTGCTTGACTTCAGCAAACTGTTTGCAGGCGTTCTTGTGCATCATCTTTAGAAGAGGCTTCCTTCTGGGACGACAGCCCTGCAGACCAATTTGATGCAGTGTGCGGTGTATGGTCTTAGCACTGACAGGCTGACCCCCCACCCCTTTAACCTCTGCAGCAATACTGGCAGCACTCATACGTCTATTTCCCAAAGACAACCTCTGGATATGACGCTGAGCACGTGCACTCAACTTCTTTGGTCGACCATGGCAAGGCCTGTTCTGAGTGGAACCTGTCCTGTTAAACTGCTGTATGGTCTTGGCCACCGTGCTGCAGCTCAGTGTCAGGGTCTTGGCAATCTTCTTATAGCCTAAGCCATCTTTATGTAGAGCAACATATACAAGCTGTATACTCACTACTTTACATTGTAGCAAAGTTGCACCACATTGGGCATTACTTATGTGGTGTTTCGATTCCAGTATCCAAACCAGGCAATCATTGACAATCCTGACTATTGTTTTGCATAACCAACCGGTTAAAGTTTATGGGATCATTATGGTCTTTTCCTGGCTTTGGTATAGTATTATTTCTGGAGCATTTCCAGGGAAAGGTGAAGTAGTTTCTTTAAAAACTGGTAGTGGATTTTATCTGGTCCAACAGCTGTGTCGTGGGATTTTTTTTAATGGATCTCTGTAGTTCTTCTATAGGTTGGTTGTTAATCGTTTCTTTTGCTTGTTGAGTAAGAAAAGTTCGGAAAGCATAGATGACTTGCTTTTGAAAGATTTTGCTAGAATGTTTGTAATTTCGTGTCGTGAAGTCAAGCATGTGCCATGCTGTTTGATGTGTTGTATTTGAGGACTTGATTTTTCCCTTCATTTTCCATATCAGGTTTCATATTTTGTATGATGGAGTACTTGTCATGTTGGACAACAATACTTGATCTCCAGCTTTCCTTTTTTTTTTTACTTCATTTATAATGCTTCTTGCTCATGTTCTACTTATTTTAAATTTAATAAGATTTTCAGTTGTTGGATGTCTGAAGAACAGTCTCAGATTTTTTTTTCTCTCTCTTTTATAGCTTCCTTACATGCATCATCAAACCATGGAAGTCATCTACATTTTATATTCAAGGATGTTCTTGGGACCATATCATTGACTATAGATATGAGCATGTCAGTGAAATTCTGTATGGCATCTGGGCTGTCTTCTGGAAACTGTGTCGGTTTCTCATGACAGAGGGTTTGAAATTGATACCAATTTGCTTTTTTTAATTTGCCATCTTTGTACATTTGTTATCTTCTGTCTGCCTTTGATTGTTACAATAACTGGGAAATGGTCACTTCCGCAGAGGTTGTACCAAACTGTCCATGCTAGGTCTAAAAATAATTCAGGCTTAGGATAAATTGTTAGGTCGATTATTTTAAAGTATGCTCCATGTCCTGGGTGTAGATAGGTATTCAATCCATTATTTAAAAAAACAAAGTTGTGGTTATCTATAAAATTTTCAATCTTCTTTCTTTTTGTGTTACAGTGTTTACTGCCCCACAACATGCTATGACTATTAAAATCTCCCATCAGAGTAAAAGGAGATGGGAGTTGAACATTAAGGTGCTTTAGATCCATGCGTGTGAGGTTTAAATTTGGAGGAATGTAGATAGAGATGACTGTAATGGTTTTCTGCAAAGTCCTGCTGTTGCCTGTAGGTTGCTTTTAATATTTATATGACTATGGATCACATCTTTTCTAATTAAAATAGGTGCACCACCAGAAGCCTGCTTGTCATTGTTAAAACTAGTAATTTTTTTTAAAAAAGAGAGTACACCAGCTTGTGATATTTGTGTTTCTTGAAGGCATACAGCTTGTGGGTTAAGAATTGCAGTTAGACGCTGCAGTTCCGTAAAATTTGCCCAGATACCACAACAGTTCCATAGGATGATATAATTTTCCATACCTATAAGGGAGAATAGGAATGGACTTCTACTATGGTGTTAATTCGCTTTCATTTTCACATCTTTTATTTGTTTTGTCTTTGAGGTTTCATCCTTATCATTGTTTTTATTTACCATCTGTTTACCTGTTATTGAGCTTTGACTGGAGTGAATGTCGTTTAGAAGAGTTTCACTCTGGGTTGATGTGTTCTTAATTCTTGGGGGAATATTACTTCGTTTTACAGTTTGAGTTTTGTCTGTATGCATCAAAGTGATATCTGTCTGGCAATCTATTGGTTTCACAGCTTTATTTTTTGCAACAGAGGCGAAGGTTTTATTCAGCATAAAAATACACCATTTTCTTTGCTTCAAGGTAACGGATTCTCTTAGTACTTCTCTTTGACAGTTGAAACAGCATAGAAGGTTGGGTACAAATAAGTCCACTGGAACACTTAACATGCTGGCATGTAGTAGATTTTCAACATTGGCCTTTTTACTGCATTCCACAAGATCTGTTCCTGCTATTCTTGTGTAGTGAAAGAGGAAAATTTGATGATTGGAGAATCTGGAGCAGCAGCTTTAATGATGATGAATTTTGGCCAGTCATCATTGATCATCACAAGAGCATTTCAGACAGTATTTTCTGAGGTATTGTTGATCCAAAGTCCAAGAAATGTTTTGTTGAGGTGTGGTCTGTAGCCTTGTTTTTAGTTTCATAATCTCTGCTCCCCACCCACCTTAGAAAAGTAAGGGATGCACAGCGCCACGGATCTCCAGCAGATTATGTATCAGGGATGATATACTCGAGCAAAATGAGCAACAAGTTGCTCAATTCACTTGATTGACCCTTAGCCAACGCCTACTAGGAATCTGGGAGATATTTGATGTTCAACTATGGCAAAGTATTCCCAAGGCATGTCTTGACCAACCAATTGATTGGATCGAGCCATTCCAACCAAGTGAACTAGGAGCCAAAGTACCATGTTAAAACAGTGAAAGCTGTGGCAAACATTTCTCAGGGACCAGGACCTCTTCCTACACTGACACAGGTCGCACTTCACAGCAAATGAGTCATCCTTTTCCTTATTTCTTATAACGGAGATGGGATAAACAAGAATCTATTACGCTCCACATCTTTACAGAAGGGGGGGGGGGGTCTTTTAAATACTTGCTGATCAATAATTAATTTTGACTTTTAAAATTCACAGGACGAGAACATAAGTTTGCAACAAAAATATTGGCAGGAAGAATGTACGTATTTATCACCTGTTATTCAGACAAATCTGATAAAGTCCAGATTTGCAAGCCATTGTACATCCAACCAGAACTAGCTACCATACTGTTATTTTCTATCTACATTCATGTGAAAAAATAAGTACATTCCATGGAAATTGTTGGCTTTTTTGACATTTGGACAAGAAATCATTTTAAACAGTGCTTATTAATGAAGTTATTATACTTGAACAAAACCACAAGGAATATTTGCATTTCAATTATTTATTCAACAGAAATATCAATAGATGTGTTATTCTTCTGTAGAAAAAGTAAGTACATATTTTGCCTCAGAAGCTAGTAGTGCCCCCTTTAGCAGAAATAACTTCTTGTGGGCCTCTTACATAATTGTCCACCAGGCTTGCTGGAATTTTTTGACCACTCTTCCATGCAATATTCTTTCAGCTACAATATGTTTGAGGTTTTCTTGCATGTACTGCCAGTTTCAACCTTTTGATTAGGATTCATTATTCTGTTGAAATCACTTTTGATTAAATTTTGATTAACCTTCAACTGTCAGACAGGTCTCTTCACTGTATCTTCAATCACTCTTCGATATGACACAGAATTCAATGCTGAATCAATGAATGCAAGCTGTCCAGTTCCTGAGGCAGCAAACTAACTCCAAACAATAAAATTTCCACCACCGTGCTTCACAGTTGGTATGAGGTGCTTCTCCTGAAAAGCTGTCTTTGGCCCATGCCAAACATGTCTGCTGTTACTGTGGCCAAACAACTCTATCTTCGATTCGTCTGTCCAGAACACATTATTCCAAAAGTCCTGTTTTTTTTTTCCTGGCACGCCTCCCGTGAAGGTCAAATTTGTGCAATTTCTTTCTGATTGTAGAAGCATGCACTTTGATTCCAACAGACGCAAGACATAATAGCAGATGTTGTGATGAAATTTTGGAGTTCTTTTTCATCTTTTTCAAGACTTCTTTTGCATCAAACGGTTTTTGTCTGCTCTCAGGTTAAATTTGCTGGAAAGTTCAGTCCTGGATAAATTGGCAGTCATTTGAAATCTGCACCATTTGTAGATTATTTTGATAATAATATCTTTTTAAATCCCTTGTCAGACTGAAATGATTATTTAAAATAATTTGGAGACTCATAGGCATCCACAACCTTTTTTGTGAAGGCTTTACAGAACTCTTTAAATCTTGGCATGATGACACCACACACCTCAATAAGAAAGGGAACAGATATTAAACTAGATATGAGATGGGTATAAATAAGACTCCCTAAACAGTTTCTAATCAGTGGCAGCCAATCTTGAACACCTGATTCTAATTTTATATATTTTAAGGTGTGAAAAATGTAGGGGTGTATTTTTTTTTCCATGTGACTGATTTGTTCATTTAAATCGTGACAATTACTACAAAACACTAATTATGTGTCATTTGATAGAGTGCATCACTTATATTAATAGGCACTGTTTCAAAGAGGATCAAATGTTTGCTTGTCCAAATATGTAAAATAATAAATAAATAAATAAATAAATAAATCACATAGGGTGTACTTATTTTTTTTTCACATGACTGTATTTACTTCACTTGACGCATGCACTATGTCTGAAACAGCCAAATTAGGGACTAGGCCATGTAATATGACAATAGTACAGTAGTTTCATTAAAAAAAATAAATAAATAAAAATGGGGGAGTTAATTGGGTAATATTGCAAAATACCCAGTGGCGCATCACACTCTCTTTCTGATATTAGGTCTTATGTTATTTCTTGTAAAAGTGCCAACAACGAGAGGAAATTTCTCATTAAACATAAGAATGGTCTATCTTTCTGCTTACGCCTGGGTCCGCATGCCTTATCAGTGATATAGCAGAGTACCATCAGAGGTGCCAATGCTGGCAGGAAAGAAAGAGACATAAGGAAGATCTAATTAACACTATTCATTTTTAATGAAATTGTTCCCCAGAGGCAATGAAATGGGCTCTCTCCTTATTTTTGAGCACATTAATGTTTCATAATATAAAGCCTGGGCTGTGATTTTAGCAGAAGAATCTAATTTATGCTGCTGTGAGAGACTATTAACCATACAGTTCATCTAGAATTGGAGGACACTATTCTCTATTGAAGTGCTGCTTAAAAAACGTCTACCCTTCTACCCTTTAACTTCTACTAGTATCTGCTACATGCATCTTTCTACCATAACAACTTTATACCTTATGACAGTTGCCTGAATTGTCAGACCTCTGAAAAAAAGACTCATGCATGTTTTAGAGCACTTCTAAATAAATTAATTGCCTTTCTAATGGTCCTCAATTAATTTTCAACATAAATATCTTTTGAAATATAATGTTGGTCATAGAAAGTTTTAGACTTAAGTTTACATTTACAGTTTCATCTGGAGTTCGGTATATGGATATGGATTTAAAATTAGATCCTGTTATACCTAATAACACTTACATACAAGTATTGCACTTCAGACAAATGCTGGTTAGCTAGACTGAAAGCTGATTGCTTCGCATAATATGCAAATCTGCTATTCCTCAGTTTCTGTAAGTGTTCTACAGTTTATTATGGACAGTGCATCTATACCAATCATTAATATGCAATTCCTGTGTTTATCAGCTGATTACTGTACGAGGCTACGCAGTTTGATGTAATCCACTAGGGGAAGGCATCTGGTTTTCAAATGTGGTATAAAGTGGAGTAGTTTACAAATCGCAAATTTATTAGCTAGCCCATGGGGCAAATAAAAGCTCCAAAATACTTGCCACATTTCAGTTGCCTCGTACCTGACAATCAACCAAAATGTCACACTTTCAGTGTTTCTCACATTCTAACAAACAAACGATTACAAATAGAAGTAGTACTCGCATGAAAACAAGTTATTTCATGAGACTATGAAATAAGTTGTGGAGTTTTCCGATACTTTAGATGAGAGCGTTCTCAGTGGTACATTTTCCGCAATTTCAATCAGCATGATTAAAATTTGTTGCCAACTATGTTGTGAAATAGTTGCTGCAGGCCTTGTTGTACAATTGAATTACAAAGAAAATATATTCTTAAAGTCTGGCTACAGTCTTTATTTCCCTGTGATATGTTTAACTGCAAGGTCACTGCATAAAGAAGCAGGAGAGTTATATCAATCTTTGCATGGCACTTTATTTCACCACTGTGATCATACTGTGTGTGAATTGTGTATTGTTACCTTAAGGTACATATTATGATCGTCAGTTTTGCTTCTCTGATTCCGAAGCTGGAGTTCAAGGCTGTCTTCTCTCAATTCCTCTTCCTCACTCCTTACAGCATCCACTGCTTGAGGTTCTTCTTCAGCGGGCACTGGAGGAGGAGATGGAGGAGGATGAGTTGCCTCGAGCTGAGTGGAGGTGTCAGAAGTGTTCTGTTCCTCAGACACATACAGAGGACCTGGACGGGAGGTGAAGTTGCAGTGAAATGACAGCGCTTCTTTTAGATTCTCCGCTGGAAAAACAAACAGAAGGAAAGAAAATGTGAAAAAAAGAAGGCGTTCAAGCTTTATGTTTCACATCTTAGCTGGCAACAATAAGAAAACACAAAGTTTGGAAATAACAGGGTGAGATTCCAGTTCAGAATGGTATCAGCTAGACAAGTTATACATTGGTGTTAGAAGATTTTGCACTCAAGTATGCACTAGAGCGTGAATGGGAGTATCTCACCTTCTTTAAGTGCAGCGTTGAGAAGAACCGCAGCATTAGGGAGTTCTTCTGTGTTGGGGCACACCAACAGCTTTGGTTCTGGGCTAATGTCTCTGTGCCCTACCATGGCAGCGAGTTCAGCGTAGATGTGAAGCTTCTCCTCCAGACTGGAGCAGATCAGCTGATCATGACTACAGAGAGACTCTGCCAGAGATTGATGAAGTAGAATTTTAGAAATAGCTTCCAGCCTCCTTCTCTAGCTGAGTTAATGAGCATATCTCAAAGGCACATTGTCATGTTAAATGATTCACAAACAAATATCAAGGAAGGAATTCAACATTTTTGGACCCCATTTTAACAGCCCAAAATTTGCACCATATTTGTGTCAGTTTTGTTTAGTGCATCACCTTGGAGCTTCTGAATTTTCTGGTTCTTGGCCTCTGCTGCACTCCTCTCTTCTTCCGACTCACTTGCAGTGACCTCCTCCTTCTCATGGCAGCTAAAGAGGAAAATATAGCAACCTAGATATAGTGCTAAACCTGGACCTAAACTATTACACTAGCTTGATGCCTTACCCAAACACACCAATAAACATACCCACACACGGACCATACCACACACAGACCATATAATAACCTATACCCACATCTCTACTGCTTCTCGGATAAGCCTCATCCAGGCTTTGCGCTCTTCTTTGGTCGCTGCGTGCACCTCGTACATCTCGGGACCACTGGAGGAGGCACTGATTAGAAACATTCCTCTCTCCTCATTAGCCACCTCCCTAACTATCAACTTTTGCAGGGAGATCACTGGACATTTCTGGTCCTGTGAGAATGAGAACATGTTAAACCTACAGGCAGAACACCTAGTCTAAAAAAAACTATATAATTCAACTCAATGATTCTAAATTACACACAGGTTTATTTTATTGTTCGAAATGCTTTGCAGTGCATGTAGGAAAAGTAAGAAAGAAGACATACTACAGTAGCAAAGATATATTTCTGGTCCTTCTCCTGGAGGAATATCAGCAAATCAGTCAGCAGGAGTGCCAGCACATCTATGAATAAACATATGGCATAAAAAGAAATACATGGGTTGAGAGATTGTCTATGACCTTCAGCACTCAACTGATCAAGAGGGATACAGATCGATTTATTTATAATTTGTTCATAGGAGCATTTACTCAAGGTGTTCATGAAAATCCTGTACTTTTGGAAAAACATTCATACCCTACATGTGCTCCTGAATGTGTGCATAGTTACGAATAATAATTTAAGACTAATGTAAACCTTGACTGAGGCCATAAGCTGCGGTGCAAATGGCTCCTAATTCACCTTTTCTGTAATTTGTCCTTAGACAAATAAATAATATATTTTAGTCATAGATACGAGTCAAAATAACACAAACTTCTGCTTCTTAGACGTTCTTTTTCTTTCACTGTTTCATCACTCTGTGTGTTATACCTTTTATGGGTTTTAATGGTTCACTAAATGCAAATGCGCTGTGTTGAGAATGCGCTTTCCATTTTATGGGAGATTCTTAGAGATGTGTGCATGAAGAAAACATTAATTTCTGAAACATCAGTAAATCTGGCAGAATTGTTGTTTTTTTTCCAGTTTGGCTTATGAAAACATTTACACACAACTGAAAAAAAACTTAATGACAGGAAACGCAGTAAAAACCAGAAGAAACTTTCGGGAGCAAGCATATTTTTTTGAAAGCGTAATTTATTACTGATGAAGGGTATGAAGCTGGACAGAGAATTAGCTATGTTAATACTAGACAAGTATGTAAACGCAATTTCTATAAAGGTTTGAACTGTGAGCTGTCTGAATAGACTGTTTTACATAACGAGTCAAGTAGATATGACACTCTTGTCCATTCTCATGAATCACAGTTAGATGAAATTCATGTTTATAGTAATATAACTTAGTATAATGTCTGTGTGTGCATGAACGTTATATCATGACAATCCTTGGAGTAAAAAATATATATTAAAAAACTGTTGTTGGATCCTGCTATTAGATGTGTGAAAAAACACTGTGGGAAAAAAATGCAGAGACTAATTATATAAGCAAAGAATTAATTTTTTTTTTTTAATGTTGTGTTTTTGTTTCAGGTTATATACCGGGTATCGTATCTGCACTTCAAATTTAATACTTTTTAATACCATATTCAAGACATATAATGTTAAAAAAATAATTTACTTGATTCAACTTTTTAATACCATATTCAAGACATATAATTTATTTTTTTTTAATTAATAAATTGAGACCTGCATGTCACTTCAATCATGCTACATGATACATCAAGCTATAATGGATTATGTTCATGCATATACATCCATTTCTGGGTTTAAGTAAACTATAGCAAGTAAACTTCTATAACGGTATATGGGAGACCATAGCAAACATCACACAGGTTTACCATTTCAAAAAGCAAAGAGTAAAAAATAAAATCAAAATCTTCTTTATGGTGTCAGTTTGGTTACAATTTTAAGGCCTCTGAAATGTGAATTTAAGACATTTTAAGAACCCACGGACACCCTATATATAGGTGTGGAAGCCTTGGACAGCCCTGTGACTGAAATCTAGTAAACTAAAAATAAAATAAGTAATATGTGAGATTCTGGAGAAGGTTCAGTCACTAAAGTTAAAGTCATTAAAGTGCTGATGACTGGATGTAGAGCACAGTTCTCTGCTGGAGAACAGTCTTGAGAACGTGGGTGAGATGGTAGAGAACTAATAAAAGGTCATGCCAGTAAATCACACTTTGTATGGACATGTTTGCTGCATTCATTCATTTATCTGACCTTTGAGTCTGCCGGTGGCAGTTTTCCAAAGCAACGGGCCATGATGAAGCAGTGTTCGGCCATTGGTCATGTCATGCTTACGAAAGGCAGTGCCACTCTTCAGTCTGGCTAAGCTCTTGCTTTCCATGCGGCCAAGCACATCGCTCAGCCATTGACTCTGCTCCCGCTCACTCACTCGCAAATCCACTGCTGAAATCAACTCTCGCACCAGAGACAGAGCGCCAGATATATCTGAATGCTCCTGCGTGCCCTCTGAGAAAGACAGACAGAAAGAGACAGCAAAGTAGACAGAGACAGATGCTAAAACTTATACGGAGAGTCTCAAATGATACTATGTACTTTACACTATGTAGCAACTCATTTTGTAGTGTAGTAACATCTCAAAAAAACACAATACATGGCCATGTTAGGCAGGTTGTTTGCACAGAGAGCTTACCTTCTGTGTACTGCAGTATCCTCTCTAAAAGCACTGGATACTTTGTAATTCGTTGAGTCACTAACAAAATGCATTCTGGAATCTCTCGTCTCTTTACCAGTGAGTTGCTGCTCTGTTGCTGTGAAGTAAACAGAAGTTTTAAACTGTAAAGTTGCTGATCATGCTACAAGTACAAATTAGGAAAGATTAGAAAGTAACAAAATCAAGTTCTAATGATAACAAAAAACATGCCCACTTAGAAACATACTTTAATAAATAGTTGAAATCTTTTGTTCTGCTGCTGAAGCTCCTTGAAGAAGCTGACGGCTTCAATGTGGCGGCTGCAGAACTCCCCATAGACCCTCTTCATATTCTCAGCATTCTCCTGAGAGAACTACACACACACACCAAGCTAGGTAAAATAACTTGACGTACCTCCTGTAGCAGTACAACGTATGCTGGATAGCAAGATGACTACTATTAGATTAACTAATTAAATTCTAATTATTTATATATATTTATTTATAATTATCATTATTTTACGAAAAACCATTCCGTTATCTAGGGTTGGACGGAATATTGGACACTGATACCAGACCCACTTGCCATCTGAGTTGTAAAATGTAAAATGTGTCAAATGTAACATAAAACAAACTAAAGCAACATTTTTAGCAATTTAGCCACATTTTCTCTGAAATATTGCCCACCTGTTGCAGGAGGATATCACCAACATGGTGAATGAGGTAGTTTTTCTCATTGTCAAGCTGCGTGGAGTTATTCCGGCGCTCCGTCATGGCAGAAAGAAAGTTTCGGTGCAGGACGAGGAGCTCGTCCAGGCATGGGAAAATCCGACCAATAGCCTCCGCATCCAAGCCCACCTCCTCCCGAATGCCTCGCCTAAACACCTCCGCCATGATGGTCAACGTTTGCAGGTGGTGTAGCTCCGTCTGCATTAGCTCTAAACAACAGTGATTAATTATTGACTTTCTTTTCATTTGTATTTGCAGAACTACAATGAACAATAAAGTAGTAAGTATTTTTTCTTTTTTTTTTTTGTAACATTGCACGTGCTTTTATTTTGAAAAATAGGCAAAATTATGTCCTGGTAGTTTACTTAACTGAAACCTGCATTTTCAAAGTTTATTTATTTAGCACATTTAACAAAGCAGCTTTACAAAAATCTGGATGTACTGTAGAGTTAGATCCATAATGACCAAGCACGAGGTTGCATGGAGAAAAACTCCCTTAGATGACGAAGAAATCTTCCTCATGATGAACCAGTTTCAAAAAAGAACCCATCCTCTTCTGGGTGACACTGGATAGTGAGATTATAATTCTTTACTCTTCCACAGCTGTATACAGTGGTGTGAAAAAGTGTTTGCCCCCTTCCTCATTTCCTGTTCCTTTGCATGTTTGTCACACTTAAGTGTTTCGGTACATCAAACCAATTTAAACAATAGTCAAGGACAACACAAGTAAACACAAAATGCAATTTGTAAATGAAGGTGTTTATTATTAAAGGTGAAAAAAAATCCAAACCATCATGGCCCTGTGCTGGTTGGGCCT
>JAFFST010001050.1:30017-40624 GCA_022414735.1 Noturus placidus | reverse complement strand
TATATATATATATATATATATATATATAATAATCAAAAATAATCAAACATTTACAAAAATGTGAGGGGTGTACTCACTTTTGTGAGATACTGTATACATATATACATATATATGTGTGTGTGTGTGTGTGTATAGAGAGAGAGAGAGAGAGAAAGAGAGAGGATGATCATAATTACTATATTTAAATATATAAATATTTAAAAAATTGCATTTGATTTTGATAATGACTGCAAATGAAAATTAATGAATGTTAATGAATAAATTCAGCCAAATGAATAAATGTAAATGAAATATGAACATTTTATAAGTACTTTTTTTTCCACAGGCGATTAAACTCAAAAGCCATCTGCACAGTTTAGAGAGACTGCTTTCCAACTATGACTGCAAGAGCTTCAAGCACAGAATCCATGTGCGTCCGAATCTCATGCGCCAGCATCACAGGCTTGAGAGTCACTTGCATGAGCATCAAGGCGAGGATTACTTACCCAATGCTCTGGAGGATTTTCTGGCCATCCAAGGTAAAAAATAAATAAATAAATAAATAAATAATAATAATAATAATAATAAGTTAATTGAGAAATTGGATTCATATTCTCAGTCTAGTTTTTCTCAACACAAAAACATGTGACAGTATATCTAGAAGGGTTTTACTCATCCAAGGATGAAATCTAGGTGACCAGACTTGTGTTATTATATTAGAGATACATCATACAGTACTTATCTCACAGGGTTTGTGAGCTGTAAAGATGAAAGGTAGATTAATTAAAGAAAGACTCATTACAGACAGAAAAAAAAACCTTGAACGTCAAATAGATTTGCTCATTGTAAAAAAAATTAAATATATCAGTCCTAGTTAAAGTTTCTGAGCTTTAACGGCTTCATTTTGGCAATATTAATTATGCAACTTTTTTTCTTTACAGAGGCACGGGAAGCTTTCATCAAACAGTTCACACAGCTGGAAACATCTGCACAAGCCTTAGAGCTTCAGCTACATGACTTTGCCAGTATAATGAACTGTAGCCTCCTGAAGGAAGAAGGAAGTACAAGCAGCGAGGAAGAGAATAGGACGCCTAAGGCAACGAACGAGTGCCGAGCTGTTGTCGACACGTTTGTTGCTGCCACACAAACGCAGGCACAACTTCACATAATGACCTTGGATCTTAAAAGTGTAGTAAGTTTGCACAATGCATCAAGCCTACACATTACATACTAATACATTTATGAGGCATTCCAGTGCCATCCCAAAGCATATGATGTTTAGTATAATTTAGTATATATGTCTGTAATTTAAGACAAATTACACAACTTACACTAAAAGAAAATGAGAGAAATGAAGAGACAAGATATAAGTTGTACTTAAAGAGAGATATTGAAAGAGACATATTGAGTGTGTGTGTGTGTGTATTATAACACAATACATTTAATATGAAGTATATATGTTAAAAATGTAAATACAAGCAAGACTTTCATGATCTAAAATCTCAAAAAATCTTGAGCATGGTTTATCAGGCATGCAGAGCTTTAGGAAAGTAACAGGTCAGGGGTGTCTCAATCGATATGCGGCTTCTTTCTTAGAATGTATGATCAGTTGATCACCGGCCAACACATTACAATTTTTCCTTTTACCTAATGGTGGCAGCTAAAATGCAAGAGCCTTTTATTCACAGAACTACACGTGCAAATTAATTATGTGTAGAATGATCTTTAGTCATGACTACAAGTTTAACAGTGAGAGTGGGTGATTTAAAAAAAGTCACAAAAATGACAAAAAAAAAAAACCTTTCGGGAATTCTTGAAAGAGTCCATAACTAAAATGGGTTTCAATTAAGTATTTAAAATGACAATTTAATTTATGTTATGTTTGATTATTTATGTTAATTATGATAATATGATAATTTATGTTTATTTATGATTGTTAGTTTTTTGGACTTATAGTCGGTATAGGATTTCTTTTTTGTTATCATTGCGGCCAAAAATGCTTGATTTTTCTGTAGCTTTTTTCCAAATTTGCAGTTTTTTGCGATTTTTTTGTAGAAAACTAGCCTACTTCAATTGGCGTAATTGTAATTGCACAAAATTGTTATAACCAGTCTTTTTCAGTGATGCTTGTAAATGAGACTTTTTTGCTGTACTCATGTTCAACGCACATGAATTGAAGAGGTCTTTGACTAAATGTGTGTTGTGATGACATCAAAGCAAGCTCCTCTGAATATTGTGTAGTTTCCTTGATTTTGTGTTCATTTCTGCAATCGCAAAATCTTCAGGATATTGAAATCAATAAATGAACCATGATACAGTTTAGCAATACTAAAATAAGTGATGCTGCCTCTTTCTTATGTGTATGCCAGAAATCTTTGTTACACAAAGCATGTGGTACGTCTAATTCATCCCGAGTTCCTTATTTGAAAGCATTTATTGACTGCTGAATTCATAGTTGGTGACTTCAATTGTGCATCAGAGATATAACAATCCCTCCAGGATTTTGTGATTGTAGAAATGAATACAAAATCAAGCAAACTCTGCAGGAGCTTGCAATTCTTTGGCCTTCTTTGATTCATGTGCGTCGATTACGAGTACAGCAAAAAGGTCTCATTAATCAGTCTGTGTGTGTGTGTGTGTGTGTGTGTGTGTGTGTGTGTGTGTGAGAGAGAGAGAGAGAGAGAGAGAGAGAGAGAGAGAGAGACAATTTAATGTCATGAAGTACATTTTTTGGACATGATGTACCCATTTTCTGTTCTCAAATTAAGGACAGTTTGTGCTCATCTCGAAAGAAAATATGCCCCTGATTCTTAAGGGCAAGATGGCTGCTTAACTAATAGTTCATAATTTTATGGTAATAATTAATGTGTCATAAAATCCAGACTTTGACAGAAGTATTGCCTCTGATTAAGATGTCTTTGCCACGCTTCTCTGTGCAGTCTTTTTTCTTGCCTCCTCAAGGCTTCTTAGAAATGTGGACAATTTATATAAATCATTATTTCATATTGTCATTTTTATGCAACCATTTTCTGAAATGGCATTGTTAATGTGTATTTTTGAGTGAACTATTGTAAGATCTGGACTTAACATTGTCCATTGAATTGATATCGCGTAACAACAGACAGATATGAATGCCTCTGTTTCTAATCAACTCTGGCACATGTGGATAACAGAAATATTAATTTTATATTTAATTCTGAGGTCTGAATATTCATGCAAACAATTTCTATATAAATTTCCGATTACATGTACTCAACTCTGAATACAGCTCTTAATAATCATGAGATTTGTTTGTGAAATATACTATCCATGTTGAATTCTCTCCTTCAGTCTCAGGTAATCCCGTTCATTATCCAGAAAAGACCGACAGAGTGGAACGCCCTTGTGAATGAATCAGAAGCTTTGGTGAAGAGGTGGGTTGGAAAATTAAACTGTAGTCATGTCAACTCATTATATGTATATCAGTCATACAAGTGACTAATTTTGAAAAATTAGTTTTGTGCATTGGAGTAATGAAGTAGATAAAGGCTCTTAAAACTGCTGGCTTCACAAAGGGCCATGATGTGTTGAGAAGGTTTGATAATCGTAACCATGCATATTTTTAGACAGCCATTTACATTTACATTTAATCACTTAGCAGATGCTTTTATCCAAAGCGACTTACAAATGAGAGATACAAGCAAAGTGATATCAAGCAGAGAACAATGCAAGTAATGCTACTATACAAGATCTATTAATTGAGTACTAGAAGAAGCAAAGTGCGCAGAGTAAAGGTGTAAATGCCTTTATTTATTTATTTATTTTAATGAGTTGGTTAGGTGTTGACGGAAGAAGTGGGTCTTTAGCTGTTTCTTGAAGAAGGTGAGTGAATCTGCAGTCCGGATTGAGGTTGGAAATTCATTCCACCACTGAGGAACAGTTAGTGTGAAGGTTTTGGAAAGGGACCTTGTGCCACGCTGAGTAGGAACTACTAAACATCGGTCGCTAATCGATCGCAGATTGCATGTGGGAACGTAAGCCTTCAGGAGAGAGTTGAGGTAGGAGGGTGCTGTTCCAGACAGGGTCTTGTAGGTGAGCATGAAGGCCTTGAATTTGATGCGGGCGGCTACAGGAAGCCAGTGGAGGGAGATGAAGAGGGGTGTGACATGGGTTCTCTTCGGCTGGTTGAAGACAAGGCGTGCTGTAGTATTCTGAATCATCTGCAGGGGTCTGATCGAACTGGCTGGGAGGCCCGAAAGTAGAGAGTTGCAGTAGTCCAGTTTTGAGATAACAAGAGCCTGGACTAGTATCTGTGTGGCCTGTTCAGTGAGGTAGGGTCGGATTTTCCTGATGTTGAACAGGATGAATCTACAGGACCGATCAGTTGTTGAGATGTGGTCTGTAAAGGTCAAGCTGTCATCAAGAGTCACCCCATTTGACTCATCATTTGAATCAAATGACATACAATCAATTTGAATCAAAGGTTGATAGGCTGATTGAATATTTCAATATGCTAAATTCCCCTTTGGTGTGAATGAGAAAAAAATGTTATTATTTATTAAAAATGTTTCTTATTCAACTAGCATAGTGTTAGAGGTTAACTTGGTTAAAATACGTTGGTGCACAACGTGTCATACAGAGCATTTCAGTGAAGGTTTGTTACGGTGCTATGCAACATATGCTTGAAAATTGATATTCAGCAAATAGAAGATGCTGCAAATAAGTTGCATGCAAATGTTTTTATCTGTCAGACTGGGTTGTTCTTAACAGATTGTAGCATACCAAGCAAAGAAAACCCACATTCACAATTCATTAAGTCATCCTTAGTGTCACGGTTCCCCCCTTGGTGGCTGGGTGCAGGTACTGCACCTTTGCTCTGCCTGAAGCAGAGAGCAATGACAGTTCTAAACACGTGGACTTTGTTTGTTTTTGTTCTTGTCTCCACCCAAGTCTGTTTGTACACTCCATGTCCCATCAGCCACTGCTCACCCGAAGTCACATGTTTTCATGCACCTGTTTCAGGTTGTGGTTAATGAGCTCTAATGTGTGTGTGTGTGTGTGTGTATGTGTGTGTGTGTGTATATATATATATATATATATATATATATATATATATATAGTCCTTGTTTTCACGTAGTCTTTCGTTGTTTAGACTCACGTCTCTGTGTCACGGTGTTTATGTATAGTAGCCATAGTGTTTGTTTCATGCCATAGTGTTTGCTTCATGCCATAGTGTTCTTTGTTTTCAATAAATATTAAAACGCAAGTCTGCGCCTGCTTCCACCTCAATCCCACATTCGTGACACTTATTAACTGGGTCTTAATAATAACCAGAATTCACACACCAAGCTGACAGTGCTGGCAATTTCTTCTGTGTTTTCACTCCAATATTTCTGGGAGCATGGTGATAGATTTTATTTTTAAAAATGCCCACATTGAGTTTAATGCCAGATACAAGCAAAGACTAAACCCTTGTCTTACATCCCTAATCTGTATGCAACTCTAGTAAATGCATAAAAACTGTCAATGTATGTGTGGGTCGGAGAAGTGCAATTATCTTCCAATATTAGCTCATTTTGCGTCCATCAGTAATAACTCATGTAGAAGAATCAAGTGCACTGATTCTTACTGATTTTACTTGATTGTCAAGTGAAATCACTGCAATGTATTTTTTCAGTTGTCTACTAAATATCAGTATCTCATTTTGTCTTAAATCTACAGGGTGTCCCATCAGTCTCCATACATAGAGGACTATGAATGCCAGCACCACATCGACTGAGCCTTTATCGGTGGATGTTCAGGGATGAGAAGCTGTCACAAAGTTTCACAACCTTGTGACAGTTATATACATCCCCTATGTTAGAGACTTTTGGGACTCCCTGAAGATTTAAGACTAAATAAGATGCTGAAATTTAGTAGACAAATAAAATATACACTGCTGTGATTTCTTCTGTTTTTGTGTATCTCATACTAAATAGTTTTAAATCTTCAAAGAAATACAACATAAAACAAAGACAACCTGAGTAACACACAATACAATTTTTAATTATAAATATTTTTTAATCAAAAACAGTTATCCAACAATGTGAAAAATGACCAATTGGGTTGTGTCACTTTTAGCGGTAATAACTGCAACCAAACACTTCCGATAACTGGAGATCAGTCTTTCTCTTACGTCTACAACAAGGATTTACTCCTATGGTTTGGATAAGTATCTTCCTGCATGACTGTGCTTGAGTTTCAACTTATAGACTGAAGACCAGACATTCTCCTTTAGGATTTTCTGGTAGAGAGTATTAATATTATAATAATTATCTTTTCCTCAATTATTGCAAGTTGCCCAGGCCCTGAAACAGCAAAACATCCCCACACTATCACACTTCCACTACCATGCTTGATCGTAGCTATGATGTTCTTTTTGTGGAATTCTGTGTTTGGTTTATGTAAGGCGTAATGGGACCCCTGTCTTCCAAACAGTTCCACTTTCGACTCATCAGTCCACAGAACATACTCCCAAAAGGTTTGAGGATCATCAAGGTGTGTTTTGGCAAAATAAAGATGAGCCTTAATGTTCTTCTGGGTTAGCAGTGGTTTTCACCTCACCACTCTTCCATGGATGCCATTTTTGCCCAGTGTTTTTTCTGATAGTGGAGTCATGAACATTAACCTTTATTGATGCAAGAGAGGCCTATAGGCCCTTTGATGTCATTTTTTGTGACTTGCTGGATGAGTAGTTGCTGTGCTCTTGGAGGAGCCTTGGAAGGTCGCTTCTGGGAAGGTTCACTGCTGTGCCGAGTTTTTCCATTTGGAGATAATGGCCCTCACTTTGGTTCTTTGGCAACCCAGAGCCTTTGAAATAGCATTGTAACCCTTCCCAGACTGATGTATTTCAGTCACCTTCTTCCTCATCATTTCTGGAATTTCTTTCAACTTTGGCATAGTGTGTCACTGGGTAAGTTCTATTTAAGTGTTGATTTATTGAACAGGGTTTGCAGTAATCAGGACTGGTTGTGTCTAGTCCAGCTGAATCACATTATGAATGCAGTTTCATAGATTTTGGGATTTAGTAACTATGGGGCCAAAATACATTTTCACACAGGCCGAATTGGTATCGGACAACTATTTTGTCTCAATAAATAACATTATCATTTAAAAATTATATTTTGTGTTTACTCAGATTGCCATGGTTTTATCTTCGATTTGGTTTTAATTTCTGAAACAATTTGTAATATTCCGGGATCTAATGGAGTTCAGTATGGATGCAAATGCAGATAAAGACGTTTATTAAGGAGAGAGGCAGGCAGACAAATCCAAATCGTAATACAGAGATGTGGTCAAGATAGTCAAAGGGTCAGGCGATTGGCAAACAGGCATAAACTGGGCTAGGCTGTAATCAAAAACGAGGAAATGAGAAACAAGATCAATCACAGGAAACATGAAATGAGAAATGAGAGCTAGGTCATGAGCTAAACTCAATAGTGAGCGATTTGCACAGAGAGGGGTTTAAATGATTAACGTAATCATGGATAATCACAGACATCTGAAACCAATGTTGACACACCTTCGGACAACAACCAATGGCCATACGGGGGTGGAGACAGAACGTAATCAAAACAAATGCACATGTCCACAGTAATCAAAGTCAAAGTCATAAACAACCAAAAAAGCATGTGTTTGCTGAGTGTTCACGCACCTGGCTCATGCACGCGCATGCACTCTGGCTTTCTGAGTATGCTGCAAACTGCAGCGCTGTCTCAAGAGGAAATCGTGACAGAATCCCCCCTGGAGCTCGGCAGGTGAGACCACCTCATATGTCTTGAGCTGGAACTCTGGTGCTGAGGTCGCTAAGTTGATCTCTGGCTGGAGTTTTCCAGGTGAGACCACCTCATTGGTCTCATGCTGGTGCTCTGAGGTTGCCACACTGACCTCTGGCTGTAGCTCGGAAGGTGAGACCAGCTCATGGGGCTCAGGGTCAACCTCTGGAGATGAGGTCACCACGTTGACCTCTGGCTGGAGCTCGACAGGTGAGACAACCTCATGGGTCTCAGGTTTGAGCTCTGGAGATGAGGTCGCCACGTTGACCTCTGGTTGGAGCTCAGCAGGTGAGACCACCTTGTAGGTCTCGAGCTGGAGCTCTGAGGTTGCCACATTGACCTCCAGCTGAAGCTCGGCCATTGCTTCTCACCAGGCTTGGGGTCCGTTAGGCTAGAATAGTAAATCTGATCATCCCCAAGAAAAAATTCAGGATCACCTGACAAACCATCAAACAGCTCCAGGAGGTCAGCTCTTCTCCACTGCGGAAACTGGACCGAATCCACTGCTGGGACGGTTTGCTTTGTTTTCTTTGTGTGACGTCTCCTCTGTCTTCCTGCTGCATCCATGTTAAGGTGCAGTATTCTGTAATGATCCGGGATCTAATAGAGTTGAGTACAGATGCAAATCCAGTTAAAGATGTTTATTAAAGAGAGAGGCAGGCAGACAAATCCAAATCATAATAGAGAGACGTGGTCAAGACAGGTAAAGGGTCAGTTGATTGACAAACGGGCATAAATGGGCATAATCCTAAATCTGCTAGGCTGTAATTAAAAACAAGGAAACAAGGTCAATCACAGGAAACCTGAAACTAGAGCTAGGTCATGAGCTAAAGTCAATCCTGCATGATTTGCACAGAGACACAAGGGGTTTAAATGAATAAAATAATCATGGGTAAACACGGACATCTGAAACCAATCTGGACACACTATCAGACAACAACCAATGACTAAACGGTGCGGAGACAGAACATAATCAAAACAAATGCACGTGTCCACAGTAAACAAAGACACAGTCATAAACAACCGAAAAAGCATGCGTTCGCTGAGCACTTGCGCACCTGGCTCATGGTCGTGCAGGCACTCCGGCTTTCCTGGCACTGCAAAACTGCAGCGCTGTCTCAAGAGGAAATCATGACACAATTTAGTATGAGATACACACAAAAACAGAAGAAAACAGGATACTTTTTCACAGCACTGTAAGTAATTTAAATCCAGCATTGCAAAATGATTGGGATCTAAGCATTTTTGACCATCCGAAGTACCTACTTGATGTAAAGACCTATTTCTTTTTTTTCCCAGTCACAAAGAAATGGCTGCACATATTGAGGGTCTGGCCGGAGAGGCTTTAAAAGTGTCTAACAAAACCTATTCTATACTGCTGTATCTACTGGAGGATAACTCAACAGAGCACCATTTACTAGAGCTTACAGAGTGGTGAGTAATGATGAATGCATATTGTAATAAAGCTGATACTATTTTTGCTGGTGCAAAATAAAAAACATAATAAACAGTGAAAAACGACAAACAGTGAGTCCACTAGTTATAATAAGCTCAGTTATAATAAGCTAACATTTCCACTCTCGCTTAATACTCAAGAATATAATATTTACATTTTTAACATTGCAACATACAAGAAATTCTTAGATTAAATTGAACTCTCCTTTTTCATACCTTTTGCTTCACTTGGTGAAACCCTTGTGATGCCATACAGTATATTTCAATAAAATGGTAAAACATACAGTACATGTTCCAAACACACCACAGACACCTTGATTTACTTAAGGTTTGCCTGAGTAAAGACCCCCTGGGAATCCTGGTGCGCTGGGTTTGTGCGTGAATGGCCACAAGGGAGAGCGAGGACCTCCCAGACAACCAGGTCCACAAGGGCTCAACGGGTTATGTGGTCCCGCAGGAAAACCTGATCTAGGCTTTAAGGGAGATAAGGGCAACACTGGGAATTCTGGACCTCTGTCACATATCATAGGGAGCACAGAATATCAAGGGGTGTTCAAAGAGCATGGTCGGAAGGCAGGCAGAGTTCAGGCGCTCAGGCAAACAAAACAAAGAAGGTCAATGCAGAAGTCGTAGTCGTGAACGTAAACAAGGTCAATAAACTAAGTCTGTGTAACTATAGAACAAAGGCTTGGATATGACAGAGACAAGTCAAATGAGCATATTCTTTACAAAATTTTAGTGCTGAATAAGTCTCTCTATACTGTGATGAGAGTGTTTGTGAGATCGGTGACAGGTGTGTATGATTAGAATTCCGGGGAAGGGGAGTGCATGCGTGTATGGGAGATGTGTGTTGCATCTTGGGAAATTGAGTTCTGGCTGTGCTGGGATATGACAGTGTACAGCTTGTGTAACAGTGTAAATTTGCTGTCCCCACAAAATAACTCAACACACAGCCATTAATGTCTAAACCACTGGCAACAAAAGTGAGTACACCCCTAAGTGAAAATTTTCAAATTTGGCCCAAAGTGTCCACCATTATGTGTGGCCACCATTATTTTCCAGCACTGCCTGAACCCTCTTGGGCATGGAGTTCACCAGAGCTTCACAGGTTGCCACGGGAGTCCTCTTCCACTCTTCCATGACAAGCTGGTGGATGTAAACGACCTTGTGCTCCTCCACCTTCCGTTTGAGGATGCTCCACAGATGCTCAATAGGGTTTAGGTCTGAAGACATGCTTGGCCAGTCCATCAACTTCACCCTCAGCTTTTTTTTAGCAAGGCAGTGGTGTGTTGGAGGTGTGTTTGGGGTCATTATCATGCTGGAATACTGCATAATGATCATGCCCTGCTTCACTATGTCACAGTACATGTTAGCATTCAT
>JAFFST010001048.1:12127-24871 GCA_022414735.1 Noturus placidus | reverse complement strand
ATTAAAGGTAATAATAATAATAATAATAATAATAATAATAATAATAATAATAATAATAATAATAATAATAATAATAATATGGATGGATGGATAAAGAAAATTCCTTAGTCAAGTAAAATTTTTTACCTGTGAGGAAAAGGTGCTGAAGAAATGGCGGTGTTGCAGGTAAGAAATGAGATGTGTATTATAGGAAGTAAAATACAAAAAACGAAAACAAGAAAAGACCATTAAGAAGAAATGGGGCGGCTGTGTCTCAGTCGGTAGAGCGGGTTGTCTACTAATCCACTAATCGTAGGGTTGGTGGTTCGAATCCCGGCCCGGGTGATCCCATGCCGAAGTGTCCTTGGGCAAGACACTGAACCCTAAGTTGCCCCCGATGGTAAGCTAGCACCTTGCATGCAGCTCTGCTCCCATTGGTGTGTGAGTGTGTCTCATTTGTAAGTCGCTTTGGATAAAAGCGTCATGTAAGAAGAAAATCTTTTTCAATGGTTCGAGAATTTCATTCATGAAGGAAGCAGTCTGTCAGAAGAACAACCAGTGTGAAACTCTGGTGTTTATCAGCAGATGTGTGTGAATCATAGACGTGTTCGACTCTGTTATGGGCTGAAGAAAAGTTTATCCATCATTCAGATGAATCACGGAATGAGCAATGAGGAATAATGACAGATTTTGATTCGTCATACTGTGCATATCACTAATTGGACTTACAGACATCTTTAAGACCTTCTCATGTCTCATGGAGGGGAAGAACGAAAGGGATGTTAAAGCATTAGAAATCGATCACCTCAGCACCGAGACCTGGACAGGTAGCAGAGAAAACTATTCTTCCAGCTCAGAAGAATTTACATTGGCACTATTTTGGTTATTTACTGTGTAATAACATACGGGCTTAGTGCATTCGCCTCCCTGTGTGTCGGAGTTCTCCTCGTGCTTCAGGGGTTTCCTCCAGGTACAGAGTTGGAGGTTTTTTCTCCGAGTCCAAAGACATGCTCTGTACTCGGATTGACATTTCCAAATTGCCCGAAGTGTGTGAAAATGTGTGAGAGATTCTGCCCTGTGATTGGTTGGCACCCCGTCCAGGGTGTCCCCTGCCTTGTGTCCTGGGGTAGACTGCATGTTCCCCGTGACCCTGTGAAGGATAAATGGTATAGAAAGTGGATGGATGGACCTTTTAGTGAGATATATATATAAATATATCCATCCATCCATCCATCTTCAACCGCTTACTCCTTTTCATGGTCATGGTTAACCTGGAGTCTATCCCAGGAGGCATCGGGCACAAGGCGGGGTACACCCAGGACAGGGTGCCAGTCCATCACAGGGCACAATCACATACACTCTCACATTCATACATTACGGACACTTCAGACACGCCAATCAGACTACCATGCATGTCTTTGGACTGGGGGAGGAAACCGGAGCATGAAATAACTGACGTGTATGATGGGGAGAAAAATAAGAACCCCGAAACCTACTGTAAAACACGATGATTGATGATTTGGAGCTGTTTTGTGGTTGGCGGTCCAGGTGCTTCGATGAAGACTGATAGCACCATGAATTCCAATAAGTAACCGGAAGTTTAAGCTCAAACCTTGGTTGATTTGTCTGTAGATGGATTTGTCACAAGATAATGACTAGAACAATACACCAATCTAACCTCCCCTCCCCCTCCCAAATAAATAACTACACAAATCAGTGTTTTGTCGTGATGATCTCAGACCCAGATTTGAATTAAGTGGAAAATCTGTAGTGAGAACTCAGAAGCGCATTCATTTAAACAAACCCAAGAAAAATAAAGAAGCTTAAAATGTTAGGCATGCAGGAGATGTGCATGTGACTCAGTGCTGCTCCTCTCTGCAGGGGAGGCGTCACTGTGTATTAAATTTAGGGGCGCCAATACTTTTGCAACCACTGTTTTGCAAGGGGAAAAAAATAAAACAATACTGCATCCCCACATGCTTAAGCACACACACACACACACACACACACACACACACACACACACACACACACACACACACACACACATATAGACTCTCTCTCATTTTCCCTTCGGTGGCTTTCTCATAATTCCCTCCCCTCATCCATCCATCTCTCTCTCTCTCTCTCTCTCTCCCTCTCTCTCTCTCTCTCTCTCTCTCTCTCCCTGTAGTACACCGAGCTCTCACAGTCTCAGAGCTCATGTGTAGAAACACTCCATCTCCACTGCATGCTATGTTTACTCCAGCCTGCAAGTCACTGATGGCAGACTCAAGGTAAGATGTTTTAATCCTAACTCAAAGCTTGAGGCATCTTTTATAACACGTTTCGCTTATTATCTCATGTTTCCTTTTTTTCTGATATTGTGTGTGTGTGTGTGAAAGAGAGAGAGAGAGAGAGAGAGAGAGAGAGAGAAAGAGAGAGATAGAGAGAATGAAAGAGAGAGAGAATAGGTGAGATACTGCCCAACTGTTACTGTGACACTTGGTGCATGAGTGTGTATGAGCAGCTACAGCCTCTCTCTCTCTCTTGCCCTCTCTCTCACTCTCTCTCTCTCTCTCTCTTTCTCTATCTCTCTTTCTCTCTCACTCTCTCCCTCTCTCTCTCTCTCCCCCGCTCTCTCTCTCTCTCTCTCTCTCTCTCTCTCTCTCTCTCTCTCTCTCTCTCTCTCTTCTGTGTGGTACTAAATCATCATGAGCTGTACTGTATATTGTTATAAATCTGGACATGAGTCATTAGTCATTGTCATTCCAACGACTCAGAGAATCAGTCATTCCTTTATAGTGGATTTACCATGCACGGTCTTCTGCGATTTTGTCCAGCACATGCCGTGTGTCATGTATGATATAAATTGAGTTAAAGTTGTAATTTCGCAACACTGGGTTTGCTTTTTCGAACGTGCAGAATAAGGTGTGACGGCATGTGTATACATTAAGAACATGGTTCATCAATCTGCTTGGCGCACTGCTCACAGCAACCAACCCACTGCAAAACGTACCAATATATAATAAATGCTTAAATGATGGGCGTGTCTAAAGTGTCCGTAGTGTATGAATGGGTGTGTGAGTGTGTATGTGGTTGTGCCCTGTGATGGACTGGCACTCTGTCCAGGGTGTACCCCGCCTTGTACCCGATGCTCCCTGGGATAGGCTCCAGGTTCCCCATGACCCTGAAAAGGAGTAAGCGGTTGAAGATGGATGGATGGATGGATGGATGGATGGATGATTTACTATTATATTTTAAACAAACCTGTTGTGCTATGACTCTATCTAAAACCACAAATATTTACAATTTCATTGAGTTGTATTTCATATTACTCCTAACCACTAGAGGCAGTGTGTAACACCTGGAAATCTTCTCACATGTGCACCTTCAAAAAAGTCCAGCAGTAGTGTATGATGCAGTATTTGCAAAGCCACGGAAAGATGGCTCTCATGTAGCCACCTTGCCATAGAACTTTCTTAATTCGTCAAAAATCCATGTACACCATATGGAGCATCTGCTTAGCAGCTTGTGATTATGGTCAGAGCTACAGGTACCCTGTGCCCCAAACCTGGAGATAACATCTCTTCTACCTAAGTGAGTGTAATTAAAAAAATATATATCACAAGCATTTTTAATAGTATGCTACAAAGCTGCGTGGTGTCTGTTAGCTTTAATTCATTTTCCCATGTTGGCCTGTATTTGCTATCACTCAGTACATTGTTTGGTATGTAATAAGAAAGAGTCATATGACCTCTTACCTCTCCCTGCTTGGTCGGTTTCTCCTTCTGCATTTCCACCTCTGAGTCTAGGCACTGTCTGGCCGACTAGCACGCCTGAGGAGATGCGTAGGCGAGCATGGTTGAGTAGTTTCCCCTTGCCATGCCACAACAAATTAGATTAATTTGCACTAATATGCACGTTTTTGGTGGTTTTTCTCTCCAACTGACAGATCCCATTTTTCTCTTCACCTTGGTTGGATTTCCCAAAGAATCTGTGGCTAGACTGCAAGACTTGCGTTCACACAGCCAGTATCTAATCTGAACCCATTGGAAGCCAATATGGACTGGTCTCAGCTTAAACTCTGTGGTGCAAATTCTAGCTAATATGATGGATCGCAAGCAGGTTGGGTGTGGCCACATGCCTGCCGTTCATGTGTTGCGTTGCTGGTGATCTCACCAGACACTATACTACCCCAAGTGAATGCTACCCAAGTGCTGAATGCTGATCCACTAATTGCATGCTAGTGAGAACAAATAAATTTTGCATCACGGGTAGCATGCACTAGCGGTGGGAAACTTAGGTCAGGATATTACAACTATGACATCGTGTATGGATGGCACAGTCCAATCTGCCGGACGTGTGCAAATCAACCATTTGGAACTCTTTACACATTGTGCTTGGTGCCAAAGAGACCCTGGATTGGACAGAGCAGGATTAGTAATCACAATGCCATCACAGTCAAATGGACTGTCCGTGTGGCACCTTTAGATCACAGCAACCTGGTTTCATGTTTCAACGCCCACAAGGTTCCCCTCTGCCTAAAAATAAAGACTAGGAAGGGAGAGTCAAGTCCTCAGAACTCTGGGATCCAGCTCATGTGGTGCTCCTAATACCCCATGGAGCATGGCTCTAAAGGGCCATGGCTGGTGAACGGAAGCGATAATTAAGTAGGTATGTAATTAAGTAAGTAGGTAGGTAAGTAAGTATGAAAGTAAGTAGGTAGTTAAGTAAGTAAGTAAATAGCTAAGTAAGTAGGTAGACAAGTAAGTAAGTAATAATGTAAGTAAGTAGGTAGGTAGGTAAGTAAGTAAGTAAGTGTAAATAAGTAAGTAGGTAATTAAGTAATTAGGTAAGTAAGTAAGTAAGTAAGTAAGTAGGTAAGTAGGTAAGTAAATAAGTAAGTAAGTAAGTAAGTAGGCAGGTAAATAAGTAATTAGGTAAGTAATTAGTTAAGTAAGTAAGTAAGTAAGTAAGTAAGTAAGTAGGTAAATAAATAAGTAGGTAGATAAGTAAGTAAGTGAGTAGGTAAGTAAGTATGAAAGTAAGTAAGTAGGTAGTTAAGTAGGTAGGTAAGTAAGTAATTAGGTAAGTAAGTAAGTAGGTAGGTAAGTAGGTAAGTAAGTAAGTAGGTAAGTAAGTAAGTAGGTAGGTAAATAAGTAGGTAAGCAAGTAAGTAGGTAAGTAGGTAAATAAGTAGACAAGTAAGTACGTATGAAGTAAGCAGTCAAGTAGGTAAGTATGAAAGTATGTAAATAGGTAGGTAAGTAAGTAAGTAGGTAAATAAGTAGGCTAGTAAGTAAGTAGGCAAGTAAGTAGGTAAGTGAGTAGGTTAGTAAGTAAGTAAGTAGGTAAGTAAGTAGGTAAGTGAGTATGTAAGAAAGTAAGTATGAAAGTAAGTAAGTAGGTAGGTAAGTAAGTAAGTAAGTAGGTAAGTAAGTAAGTAGGTAAGTGAGTATGTAAGAAAGTAAGTAAGAAGGTAGGTAAGTAAGTAAATAGTTAAGTAATTAAGTAGGTATGTAAGTAAGTAGGTAAGTGAGTAAGTAAAAACGTAAGTAGGTAAGTAAGTATGAAAGTAAGTAAGTAAGTAGGTAAGTAAGTACGTAGGTAAGTGAGTAAGTAAGAAAGTAAGTAAGTAGGTAGGTAAGTAAGTAAATAGTTAAGTAATTAAGTAGGTATGTAAGTAAGTAGGTAAGTGAGTAAGTAAAAAAGTATGTAGGTAAGTAAGTATGAAAGTAAGTAAGTAAGTAGGTAAGTATGCAAATAAGTAGGTAGGTAAGTAAGTGGGTAGCTAAGTAAGTAAGTAGGTAAGTAAGTAGGCAAATAGGTAGGCAAGTAAGCATGTATGTAAATAAGCAGGTAAGTAGGTAAGTAAGTATGAAAGGAAGTAAGTAGGTAGGTAAGTAAGTATGAAAGTAAGTAAGTAGGTATGTAAGTAAGTATGAAAGTAAGTAAGTAGGTAGGTAAGTAAGTAGTTAAGTAATTAAGTAGGTATGTAAATAAGTAGGTAAATATGTAAGTAGGTAATTAAGTAAAGATGAAATTAAGTAAGTAGGTAAATAAGTAAGTAGGCAAGTAAGTAGGTTAGTAACTAATTAGGTAGGTAAGTAAGTAGGTTAGTAAGTAAGTAAATAAGTAATAATGCAAGTAGGTAGGTAGGTAGATAAGTAAGTAGGTAAATACTTACTGGGTAAATACTTACTTAGGTAAATACTGGGCGGCTGTGTGGCTCAGTCGGTAGAGCGGGTTGTCCACTAATCCACTAACCGTGGGGTTGGCGGTTCGAATCCCGGCCCGGGTGATCCCATGCCGAAGTGTTCTTGGGCAAGACACTGAACCCTAAGTTGCCCCCAATGGCAAGCTAGCACCTTGCATGCAGCTCTGCTACCATTGGTGTGTGAGTGTGTCTCATTAGTAAGTCGCTTGTAAATGTAAAATGATATTTCTGTAAAGCTGCTTTGAGACAATGTACCATTGTAAAAAGCGCTATACAAATTGATGATAATTATTAAATATGTAAGTAAGTAGGTAAGTAAGTAATAATGTAAGCAAGCAAGTAATTAGTAGGTAGGTACGTAAGTAGGTATGTAAGTAATTAAGTAGGTAAATATGTAAGTAGGTAGGTACATAAGTAAGTAAATAGTTAGGTAAGTAGGTAAGTATGTAAGTAGGTAGGTAGGTACGTATGTAAGTAAGTAGCTAACTAAGAAAGTAAGTAGGTAAGTACGTAAGTAAACAGGTAAGTAAGTAAGTAGGAAAGTAAGTATGTAAGTAAGTAAGTAGGTAAGTAAGGAGGTAAATAGGTTATTAAGTATGTAAGTAGGTAAGTAAGTAAGTAGGTAAGTAGGTTAGTAAGTACGTAAATACGTAAGTAAGTAGGTAGGTGTGAGAGTAAGTAAGTAAGTATGTATGTAAGAAAGTAGGTAAGTAAGTAGATAAGTAAGTATGTAAGTAAGTAAGTAGGTAAGTAAGGAGGTAAATAGGTTATTAAGTACCTAAGTACATAAGTAAGTACATAGGTAAGTAAGTAGGTAAGTAGGTAAGTAAGTAGGTAAATAAGTAGGTAAATAAGTAGGCAAGTAAGTACGTATGTAAGTAAGCAGATAAGTAAGTATGAAAGTAAGTACGTAGTTAAGTAATTAAGTAGGTATGTAAGTAAGTTGGTAAATCTGTAAGTAGGTAAGTAAGTAAGTAAGTAAGTAGGTAAGTAAGTAGATAAGTAAGTAAGTAGGTAGGTGTGAGAGTAAGTATGTATGTATGTAAGTAAGTAGATTATTAAGTACTTAAGTAAGTAAATATGTAAGTACATAGGTAAGTAAGAAAGAAGGTAGGTGAGAGAGTAAGTAAGTATGTATGTATGTAAGTAAGTAGGTAAGTACGTATGTAAGTAAGTAAGTAGGTAGGTTTGTATGTAGGTAGGTAATTAGGTAAGTATGGAAGTACGTAATTAGGTAAGTGAGTAGGTAAGTAAGTAGGTAAGAATGTATGTAGGCAGGTAAGTATTTAAGTAAGTAAGTAAGTAAGTAAGTAAGTAAGTAAGTAGCTAAGTAAGTAATTAAGTAAGCAAGTAAGTAGGTGGAAACGTTTGCTTATTGGTAAAATGTCTGCACAGTGTTTTGTTTACTTCAACCATCCATGGACAGTGATGTAAGACAGCACCCCCTTCTGGTGTTAATAGTACATTTTATTCATATTCCCTTCACACAACTTTCCTCCTGTGATTAATTACACTTGTTACGCTGCCTAGGGCACACGACTGACTAGCAACTGAAAAATAGATTCCAAACAAGCTGCAGATGACATCATTGCGGTGTAAACTGTACACATTGTCCCAACATTAGTGTTGTGTGTGTGTGTGTGTGTGTGTGTGTGTGTGTGGGATGTAATGGAAGCTTTATTTTCCCGTGGATTTAAATTGTATTTGTTCAAAAATGATTATTAAAAAGCCAAAAACAATCTCAACGTTCCATCCTAAAGCAGTTAAAAGACGAAATTAAAAAGTGAAAAACACTACAATGACCTGCTTTTGTCACCCCAGATCAAAGCTTCTGGATGAGTCATGCATTGATGCACTAAGTGCAGAAATGGATCTCATCATTTTTCTTGTCCTGCGGGAAGTCTCTTATTAGATTTTCTCACTTTCACCTGCGGTTTTATAATGACTCCTCACTCTAGTCCAGGGGGCCGCAAATGTCCAAATGAATTTTTCCCAACATGCACCACAACACCTGTTTTCCACTAATTAGGCTGCCTTCGTTTGTCCTTCTCCCTCCGTTTGTTAAGAGGCAGAGCTCATTAAGCCAAACAGGTGGCGTTGTGCTGCTCAAAACAAATTCCTCTGTAAACCCAGTGGTCATTACTGAGGACTGCGGCTGTATGATTGTACTCTCTCTGCAGCGTGTAGCGCCATCATTACCACTGCACATTCATTTCTTCGCTTATATCTCAGTTCACATTTTGTCCGTCATGAACAGATCACCACTACGCCATACTCCTTCCTTTCACAGTGAGAACTCTGAAGGCTGCTTCTCTAGGGGTTAAAATTAGCAGCCGTATGAACCGTTCGTTGTCATTTTGCAAGGCTGTCTCACACTCACTCAGTACGTCTACATGGACGAAAATAATCCGATATGAGCCCGATTAAGACGATACGCTGATTAAGAAACTAGCATGTAAACAGCGATTATTGATGACCTTAATCTGATTAAAGTCCTACCCGAACTAAACACAAATGGAATGAAGACTTGTGGAGTACTCGCGCTTTACTCGCATTATCGGCGTTCATTACAGACATGTACACACCTTAACCACACTATTAATGTTGTGTGGGAGTTTACACCACATCGTGTGACAGGACACGTACACACACGGCAGCGCTCGACCGTTTGACGGCAAACAAGAGATCACGGCTGCGTCCCAAACCGCGTACTTACCTCCTATATAGTAGGAGAAATATATGTATTTAGGCGACTATATAGACGATCAGTATGCGATTTGGGACGCAGCCTACGGCTTCAATCAGTCATCTATTTGCATGTACAGCATGACAAATAATTACCTGCACTTGGCGCGGTGACGTAATGACATGCGCTGTTAATCGATCTATGTTCTATAACATGTAAAACGGGAACATGAAAGGAATATTCTAAAAGAGACTGATGTAAACATCTTAATCACATTATTGTCTTATTCAGAATAAGCTCAATCATTAGATTACTGCTGTCCATGTAAACGTAGTCACTGACACTGATCTACATTTTTTCACTTAGCAGACGCTTTTATCCAAAGCGACTTACAAATGAGACACACTCACACACCAATGGTAGCAGAGCTGCATGCAAGGTGCTAGCTTGCCATTGGGGGCAACTTAGGGTTCAGTGTCTTGCCCAAGGACACTTCGGTATGGGATCACCCGGGCCGGGATTCGAACCACCAACCCCACGATTAGTGGATTAGTAGACAACCCGCTCTACCGACTGAGCCACAGCCGCCCCTAAACAAGATCTAAACAAGATCTAAACAAGAGCAAGTATCTTTAATACCGCACAAATGGAGTAAGCAATATGTTTCAGTGAGTTGTTCGATAATGTTTCTGCTTGGTTAAATGATTTGGATTCCAGCAAATTTCAGTGTACTTTGTTTAAAATGTCTTTGAAGACCTGCCAACCCGGACAGAGGGTGCTTCTCAGTCAGCTCCCTAGGTGGTGAATCAGTATATCGTGTACTCGAGTTGGAGCACTGGTACAGACCCTGCCTCGCTATTTCCGGCAACTTGGCTACATACTCTTGTTGTAAAACGCCACCGCTGGCATTTATCGACAACAGGCAGGGTCGATATCTTCCTGACATTATATGTCATTATAAATTCGTTAGCTCAATCACTCATACGCATTTCGGAAGATATGTTTAGAGATAACTTGTAGTAACGAAGTTTCTAAGCAAAATGCATCAAAGTGATCAGGTCTTGTTTCCCCAAATAATTACTAGTGATGAAATGAAAGTGAAATTCTTGAATTTCGAAAGTACATCATCGGAAATGTCTGTTTTCGTGAATTCCCTTTCTCGACGCGTCACGGTTTCCAGCACCGCTTTCGTGTTTGTTTTTAGTTCACATCGTGGGCTTTTGTTTACATTCCTGTGCGTTTTTCCTGTGCTAATCCACTAATCGTAGGGTTGGTGGTTGGAATCCCGGCCCGGGTGATCCCATACCGAAGTGTCCTTGGGCAAGACACTGAACCCTAAGTTGCCCCCGATGGCAAGCTAGCACCTTGCATGCAGCTCTGCTACCATTGGTGTGTGAGTGTGTCTCATTTGTAAGTCGCTTTGGATAAAAGCGTCTGCTAAATGAATAAATGTAAATGTAAATGTTTTTGTTTCTGTTTCTGTCTTGTTATTGGTGTACTAGCTGACAGTGTCCACCTGTTCTGTGTTTAGTCCTTCATTACTTTGTCTGTTTCTTGTTCTCTGGGCAAAGCCTTATTTTCTAGTTCTGTTGTGTGGTTTTGACCTTTACCTATTTTCGCTCGGACCATTCTAGTTTATTGCTGTGAACATGTTTTTTTTTTTTTTTTTTTTTTAACACCGACATAGAATGAAGTCTGAAAGAAAGTGTGACCATCAAACTATACACTGCAAAAGCTGACACACACACAAACACACACACACACACACACAAACACACTTATAAACTATTCAATCAGTCTGCTGTAGGAAATTCGAACATCATATCTTTAGAAACGTCGTCATGTGGGAAAGAAAATCAATACGAAATGAAACCTTTTATAAAGCTCTGCTTTCGTCTCTCACTTTCTCCTGCTCTGGAGTGGGTTTGTGTGTTTTCATAGTTTTAATATCATGGCAGGGACCAAATGTCTCCACAAGGATATAAGCATGTGACAGTTCTGATGCTGGATGGATATTTTGTTAGTCCTCACAAGGAAAACTGCAGGCTTTATTAAAAAAAAGAGAAAAAGAGAGAGACAAGTGGTTTCGTACTGGTTACTGTAGTAGGGTTACGGTTAGATTGATGTGGAGCAGAGCAGGAATTAGCTGTGTTAATAATTAATGGTGGGTTGATGGAAGGTCCTCATAAGGATAGTATGATTGTGTCTGTGTGTGTTTGTGCATGTGTGTGTACGCGTGTGTGTACGCGTGTGTGTATGCGTGTGTGTGTGCACGTACGTGTGTGTGTGTGTGTGTGTTAAACGAGAGCTGATGAATGCTAATAGAAAATAACAGCAGGATCTGAAATGTCACCTTAGCTTTGTATTAGCCAAAATCAATCTTCAAATATGTGTGTGTGTGTGTGTGTGTGTGTGTGTGTGTGTGTGTGCACCCATATTGCAGAGCAACACTGTGTGAAGTGTGACCATCATCTGTTAGTGAGAAATCTGTGCTTGTGAAACCCTGATGCATGTGACGATTATGAATGCGACTGTCTATTTCTGAACATCAGAGGAAATGTACAGAGGCAGAGCAGAACGGTGCACTGTGAGGACCTGTTCAGGCGTGAGTGGGGGTCACGCACGCTTTTCTGAGTACTTGCTGGATGTGTACGTGTGCATACGTATAGAAAGCGTCAGCTCTACATCGTCCACATCCACACTGTCGAACACTGATTTAAGCGTACTGCGGATTTTCTTCAGTTCTCTTCTGCTGTTTTTCTTAAATAAAGCAAATTGCTGAAATAAAGCGCATTGTTGGCTTTTTCTGTCTTTTCTCTTCACAAGCTCCAGCTTCTTAACAAAGCTCACATCAATGACAACATGATGGGGCTTAATTGGCTCATTTTTAGTTCATTGTTTACTTTTATTTCCAACACGTTACGGAATATTCTCTGGCTTCTCTTTCCTTTATTTGTTTGTTTGTTTGTTTGTTTGTTTCCAGTACTGTGACTTTACATTCATCGGCTCATGTTCTACATATCTTGTTGTGTGTGATAGCCTCATGGTTTGATTTAGTTCAAATATATGCTCATCAACGCCCCCTAGTGGCCAGACCCCCAATGAGAGGAATTTTGGTCCCTGAAAAGGGGGTCATGGTGGGTGGATTTAGGCCTGGAGTTTATTTAATAAAGCATTCAGTCATGAGAGGGTGTCCATTACACTGGTTGTACCTCTACCCCCAACCCCCCTACCTGGTATAAAATCCTGGAAAGGCACACTCTAAAGCAAGGGTGTCCAATCTTACTCGGAAAGGGCCGGTGTGGGTGCAGGTTTTCATTCCAACCAATTAGGACTCTGATTGCAACAGCCCTGCACTAAAGTTTTTATAAAACAGTAAATATCCATCAATCCATCCATCCATCCATCTTCTACCGCTTACTCCTTTTCAGGGTCACGGGGAACCTGGAGCCTATCCCAGGAGGCATGGGGCACAAGGCGGGGTACACCCTGGACAGGGTGCCAGTCCATCACAGGGCACAATCACATACACACTCACATTCATACACTACGGACACTTTAGACACGCCAATCAGACTACCATGCATGTCTTTGGATTGGGGGAGGAAACCAGAGTAACCAGAGGAAACCCCCGACACACATGGAGAACATGCAAACTCTGCACACACACATGGCCCTGGCGGGACTCAAACCCCGAACCCTGGAGGTGTGAGGCAGGTGTGCTAACCACTAATCCACCGTGCGCCCTTCAAAACAGTAAATAATTTCATTTATTAATAATTTCCTCCCCCAGTCCAAAGACGTGCATGCTAGTCTGATTGGCGTGTCCAAAGTGTCCATAGTGTATGAATGTGTGTGTGAGTGTGTGTGTGATTGTGCC
>JAFFST010001043.1:7894-36600 GCA_022414735.1 Noturus placidus | reverse complement strand
ATGTAAATGAAACTATGGTACACACAACAACAAAAACTTGACAACGAAGTGCTGAAAAATTAGAACTTATATAGAGGTGTTAATCAGGGTGAGACGAGACACAGGTAAGCGTGATTAGAACATGACGTGCTGGGGATGATGGGAAATATAGTTCAGCACCCCTTTAGAGCTACCAAGACAGCTGCATCTTGTATACCTGTCTACTCTTGCAGTTTCTGAAACTGTTTACATATAATTTAAAAATTACTCTTTTTGAGCACGTTCACCTCACGCCTCCAGGGTCAGGGGTTCGATTCCCACTGTGGCCCTGTGTATGCGGAGTTTGCAAGTTCTTCCTGTGCTGCGGGTGTTTCCTCCAGGTACTCTGGTTTCCTCCCCCAGTTGAAAGACATGCATGGTAGGCTGATTGGCATATCCAAAGTGTCCGTAGTGTGTGAATGTGTATGTGATTGTGTCCTGCGATGGATTGGCACCCTGTCTAGGGTGTACCCTGCCTCGTGCCGATGCTCCATGGGATAGGCTCCAAGTTCCCCCATGACCCTGAAGGAAGGATAAGCGGCATAGAAGATGGATCGATGGATGGAAGAAGCTTACATTTTTCGTTGTAGACTGCTTTGTGGCCATGTCTGCTGTTGTTTACTGCTTTTCCCTTCACCATCCTGCCCTGAAATATAAGAGATTGGGAAAGATCAACACTGAGCAACAAATTATCAAATTTATACATTTATAACTTTACTAAACAAAATACATTGCCATACCCACGTTACACACTAACACAAGCCCTAGGTGGCTTGCATGTTATAGGGATGTTGTCAATTGTGGCTAGAATAATATCAATGCATATTCCTTTGATGGTGAATGATCTAACAATAACAAAATTAGCCAGAAACAAATGACTCCACTTTCTCCTCAACAAGATTACAATGGAAAACTGACAAAAGACATAGCACAGGCTTTTTATAGGCTACACATGTGGAGTCATGATCATGAGGGAGTGACTTTGCTATTGGTACTCAGAAAGAAAATTAGTGAAAAGGAATATAACACTAGATAGAATAAAACCAGCCTGACAATCCATAAGGAATAGCAGGTAGTAGAACTGTTTTATTACAGCATTTTGATACCATTAGAGAATAGGTTCGAGACAAGTGGCGACAATTAACTGTTATTAGATATAATGTCTCTGGAATAATTCCTTATTTAGGAAGTATTTAATAAACAAGAATATCCAAATAAAAGGGTCTAAAAAAACTATTCTAGAAATGTTGATAATCTCTAATGACTCTTAGTTCATATGTCTAAGACACCACATTTGGTGCTTTTGTTTACATTGGTAAGAACCAACGAAAAGGCTTCTTTGGTCTCATTTTTCTTCTTCTTTGGCTTTATTGGCTTCCTTTAAATACAAAGGGAACTAGTTCAGTGCATTGAAATATTTTTTTTTCCTTTCACTGTAGATGCATGTATAGCTGTTCTAAGAAAATTATGCATGAATATCAAAATATACAGTATATTCAGTGTGGTAACTAAAGAGTTACAACAATTCCCTCATTCAGATGTTTTCATCAAAGGTGATTTACGAGTGAGGCAGAATAAAATCCATAACATACAGTCATTAAAGGATCCAACAGTGATACTGTAAGATAGTTGTATTAAGAATAAGGAAGCCAATACAAACTCTAGTCATTTACTAAAAACAGTAGTAAAAACAACATAAACAAATCCATGGTGCCACATTCTCAACTGACACTGCAAGACTCTAAACTGTGTCTGTTATCTCCCCATAAAACAAAATTATCAATGGGAGGGTACTGAATCCACTATACATACAAACCAGCTACTTATCAAAGATCTGGATGGAATATATTTTCAGTTAATTATTTGTTTTTATTAATTCTTTTTTACATCTCTGATAGGGCCCAAAATTTCAATGGAACATTGATTCAGTTCAGCCAAGTGTGTAATTTATTTTGGTTAATGATAAAATGCTGTGGTGATGTTGTACTGCTATGGCTCCACCACTAGAGGTAGTGATGCACACAGGTTAAGTTAAACATGAATGTTCATTAGAATGGAAAGCAAATCAAGTTTCTCACGTTGAATTGTCTTCCAAATTCTACAGTCCCATATTATGACTTTTCTAAACACCTCTCAGGCCTGCATAGTGAGTAAAGTGTGATTCTGCTTCCTACCTTACCTCAATTTTAAAATCCTCTAGCTGGATTTGACTTGTCCCATTGATACTTAACTGCCCAGAGATCAGAAGAATGTAATGAGAGTTACAATACAGTAAGTCTCTTTAAACATTTATAAGTGTACTTCAGCAGATTTTTGATGGGATTAAATTATATAGCTTTCCAGTGTTCACATACACAAACTTTGCGAACAGAAAGCAGTGGAAATCCTGCAAAGCAACATACTCTATCAGGGAGGAGGTGGAAAAATGTCACACTATGAGTATAATGATTTAAATGCAAATAATGTATACATTACTGTTAAAACATACAATAAAATCAACGTAGTCATGTATAGTTCACACTCGGGTCATAAACTAATTAAGTGAGCTGAGTTAGGTGCTCAGGGCTCCCAAGGAGGATGTGGTTACATATGGAACAGGTTGATATTCTTACTCTACAGTATGTTCATTCCTTCATTGTGTGTAGCCAATACAGCAACTGTGTGAGAGTTAGAGTGGGGAGGGGTGGTATAAAAACTGCCTTGCTATAGTCTGCTCCCATTTCTCCTGGTTTGTCTATGGCTTTGATGTGTGGGGCAAAAGTCAGGATGAAGCTTGTGTTTGTGACCACCTTTGTCCTGCTGGCACTTTCCTACCTGGACCTGGTAGACTCATCTGCCTATGACAAGATTGTTTCACACAGTCGTATCAGGGCCAAGAATCAGGGGTAAGGGAATATTTTTATATAGAAAATAATGTTTTGTTTTTAGAGAAATTTACAAAAGCAAAAGCATAGCTACCAAGTTAGTTTGGCACATTTGCTATATTCACATTTGCACATTTTGGCACATTTGCTATATATCATGCCTTGTAGCTTTTTTGTCTTTATTGGTGTTAGACCTATAATTTATGTTGGGTCTATTTTTAAAAAGTAATAAAATAAACGCGTATGTTTGCAAACCCAAATTCCATCATGCTTAATAGTGGGTTTCTAGAAAAAAAACTGAATTCACACTGAATTCCCAAAGTGCATATTAAAATTACATAATTACTCCTGGCATTTTACCTGCATGCTCTTAACAGCAATTTGTCAAGTATGTCACATAATTAACCTTCCTGATTGCGGTGACTTTAAAATTGGTTATTCCAGGACAGAAGACATTTTCAGTATTGAAGCCCAGGCCTATAGGCTTTCTTCCTTCTTTTTTCTTCTCTTTTGTGATTAATTGTGCTTCTTACATTCTCGACAGGCCCAATGTGTGTGCCCTTCAGCAGGTAATCGGGACCAAGAAGAAGTATTTCAGCACATGCAGGAACTGGTACCAAAAGTCCATCTGTGGAAAGAAAGCGTAAGTGCTTCAGACTGGGCATCCCTTTGATCTGTGGTCAATGTGTTTCCCTGTGCACTGGTGGGGTCTGTGTGTGTGTGTGTGTGTGTGTGTGTGTGTGTGTGTGTGTGTGTGTTTGGGGGGTGGGGGATGAGGAGAGTGTGGGGATGATGGATAAAGCATATGTGAAGATGAAACTAAACTGAAGTAAGCATGTGCTTACCTGCAGCCAGGGAAATATTTGTTATTTGTCCACCAGTGTGCATTTTTGTAGCTGTGCTATGGGTTACATAAGAGAGGTGCATGGAGATTCAAGTGCATATAGATATCAACAATGCTGTCTTTGTCTTTGAGGGTGGCGTCCGAGTTGGATTTCCTGTTTTACTCTTGTAATGAGTTTTCCTGTTGTACTGGTCTATGTCCAGCTAATTCTAGTCACTTGAAATAGCTACAAATCTGGCATCAGATCAGCAATTAAAAACTTTTACCTACATTGTCTGTAGGGCTCACAGTACAAATCTACTGATTTGCAATATGTTGTCTTGAAGATGTATCCTGTAAGAAAAACAGGCTTGCACCATAAAGGATATTTCAGTTTGACACATCTTGGGGAACAATTAAATCATTAGATTTGATATGGAACCAAATTGTCAAACAAAAATTGGTCCTGAGATGGCCACCTTAATTAAAGCTAGAAATGTATTATTTTAAAATAGAACATAACAAACCACACCATTTATATGACTAGATTGGCATTTATCGTTTTATATTACTATAAATATTTAAAATGAATGGTACATGTTTAATTTGTACTTTTCTTTTTTAAAACCATATTATGAAGGAATAGGTTGCCTCTACTCGCTTAATGCTGTACCTCTCAATACAAAAGCATCTTGATATTAACTGCAGTTGAAATAATTTTAAATGTATTTAATAAAATACAATTATTTTAATAACATAATACAATTTAAATTTTAGTTAAAGGTAAATTAAGATAAACCATAAACTAACCACAATAAATCCCCCAATGTTGAGAATATACCAATCTGTCCCCATAATATGCAGTACAAAATATTTTCTATATGTGCCCATGGATTTGGGTTTACCACCAGGAACACATTTAAAGGGTTCTTTAGATTTACATTTATTCAGTAATTTGTCTGATAAGTGAATTGACTACAGTGTAGCTAGCAAGTTTTACAACAAACAATACAATACAGCAGTGGGCTAATTTTATAAAAGAAAAATAAAACAAATGAATATAATCATTATCTTGCCCACTGAAATCGTTGAAATGAATAAAAATGAAATAACACTCACAAAACTATGAGCTCCTGCACCGCACAATATCTTGAATGCCCAGGAGTTGAAACTCTCAACATTTTAAATGAACACTGTATAAAACAACAGAAAGTAACCAAACACATAAGAACACAAATTGAAGTTTATAACATCGTGAACTCGTAAAGGAAAATAAAATAAATAAATAAATAAATAAATAGCCTAGCACCAGATGGCGTTGCATCATACCATCACAGACATTACATGTAATATAACTCTCTTAATATGATACTATGTGGCTATAAACTAAGCAAACATACATCCAGAAGTGGTATTTCAATAAAATATTGTTATGAACTATTACACTTACAACTGGATGGTGTGAAATCTACCAGCAAACCCAAGAGCGAACTTCTCTCCCACACTTCTCACAGAACATTTTGTAGTGTGTGCGCATGCCTAGCCTCTTCGATAGTACCCAACATCGCTATTTACTGACACCTCCAAGACATCTTATGCCATAACAGCTTTCCTAACCTAGACAATAAAATCAGACCATTTATCACTTCGTTACAAATATGTTCCAATTTAATGAACCCTGCCAATGGATCTGTCTTTTCTTCATCATCTATTCTAGTTATTTATGTCTATTCCTTTTCTAATATATTTCTGTTTATTAAGGAAAATAGGAAATAGGAAAATAGATAGGTCCCCCTATCCACTAGAAGACGTGGTTGCGCCCAGACTCAACACAAGTTTCTTGATATATTTTAGCAGCTCAGTCTGTAAGAAATGGAGACAGCAGCCAACTGTTGAAAAGTGCAGCAGAACATACAAGCTTTTTTTCAGACAGTAAGTAAGTAGATACCTAAATAGTAGGTAACTTTAGCTTAGTATAGAAGGCATCATACCATGGCTTGGTTTGTTCTTAACAATGTGAATTAACTGTTGATATTTGCACATCCACGAAGTAGGCTAGGCTAAAGTCAGTTCCGTTTTTTGACCATTATTGTTACATTCACTTGTATATCCACCAGCCGAGTTCGTTGGACTCCCCCCCTCCGCCCCCGCCCCCTTGTCCATGCCCTTGGCCCAGGCATGCCTTTCCAAAAAAAAAAAAAAACATGCCTGCAGGCACATTTTCTCTATGAAATCACCTATATGTATACTTAAGAGTATCACCCATTTGTAGGTTTTGTTGTAGAAAATGCAGATCTGGCTGGGTATTCATGCAACACAGTCGGTTATGTCTTAAGTGAATGTAAACAGTTCGTAAAGAAATCGGATTTGTCAGTATATCGGATCTATAGATTAGGTCTTTAAGTCGCAGCAGTCCAATAAACCTGCTACTGTTTGTGTCATTAATGTTAATAAATAAACAAATGACAAAGAGAAAATCACTCACGCACTCATTTGACTGAATTTCTTACTTTAATACTGATAGACATACATGAGAAAATGTATTGTTATCATGAAATAATATTGTAGTCATATCGCCCACCCCTAAACATTAGCATTTGGTGATTCCAGTCTTGAATTTCATGTAAAATGTGAAATGTACTTCTTAATGTAATAAATATCATAAACTCTGCTTATAGGGATTTTTTTTTTTTTTTTTTTCATTTTAGGAATTAAAATGAAAAAAGTTACAAGAACAGAGCTGTGTTCAGAAATGAGTATGTTGTCATAGAGATATTAAAAGCAGTAATAAAGCATGAAGCTTGTTGTTATGACATGCTCTAAATGTAACACTGTACTCTCTCTCAGCCTGTATAACTGTGGGGGAGAGGCATCAAATAATTTAAATGTCAATTTGAACTGGAGGACACAATATAGTGTGATACAATAACAAAACAGGTTCATTTGTATTTTCAAACACTTGTGATCTAATAATATTTCTACGAATACCTTTATATCACTTTTTTCCTTGAAACAATTTTTTTGATTGGAAACTAATTGAGGTGCTGATGACATGAAATAAAATATTAAATGGAAATGGCAAGATGTAATAATGGTATTTTTTTACAATAATGTTGTCATTGGTTTGTGAAGGTTAAAATATTAATTTAACAACTCAGTGTTAAGTTTAAAATTCAATTTAATTACTTTCTGGACTCAGCATGACTCGACTCGGACTTAAGACCAACTCGGCCCCTTTTGGACTCTATTGGTTAAGGACTTGGTCTTGACTCAAACTTGACAAAAGTGGACTTGTACCCAACACTAAAGTAAACACATTTGAATGATCATTCACCTAATGTGATCTATGACAAAGAACACCTGATCCTAATACACAATTGTCTAACTCAGTTAAACAAAATAAATATTCATTTATTCATTCATTTGTCTTCAGTAAGCACTTTTATCCTGGTCAGGGTCATGGTGTATCTGGAGTCATGAGAACACTTGGTGTGAGGTGGGAATACAACCTGAATGGGACACTGGTCTATTTCAAGGCATTATGCACAAATATATTCACATCCGTGGGGATTTAGTGAAGCCAATCCACCTACAGGTTTTTGGGAGGTGGGAGGAAACCAGAGTAAATCCATATGAGCATCAAAATCATGCAGAACTAAAACAAACTCAGTCTTGATCCCTGGAAATGTGAGGCAACAACCCACCACGACTCCATAAAGTTTGACGTAACCCATTCCTGAAAGATGGTTGCTAAAAGTATGTCGCAATAGTTTTGATATACCCAGGCACTCAGTTATAACAGTTAAAGTAGGTCTTTTTTTAGATGATTGCAGATTATTTATTGTTATTGGCAGTATCTACAAATGACGTCAACTTGTTTTATGTACTGAATTTACGGTGCTGACATGTGGCAAGCTTGTGCAAGACCACTCTTATAATACTGAGTCATTTTCTTTCATAGCTTTAGCCAGTGAACAAAAATGTGATGGAACCATTGGCTCCATGGAGGCAAATAAGTGTCTTGTTACATTTGTTTCTTTAAACAATCAACATTTTTTGGTCTTTACAAAATTTAGAAGCTTCATCGATGTACATGATATTCATTCAGTTTGTATCCTCAAGAAAATCCTCAGCAGTACCTTTGCTTCAAAAACGTTTAGGTTTTAAGGACGTGTTTCTTAAAACATTCTTCTGTTACTTTTCACTTTTTCAGTAATCATTCACTTTTTTAAGTTCTTGGGGACTGAAGAATATAAGCTGTATTCTGAGGAGTCAAATGTCTGTCACAGTCCACTTACTTCATACTGCATCCTGTACAAACTTTGGGGGCCCCAGCCATGTACAAACTAACCACATCTTTAAGCTATTTGCATTTTGGCATGAGTGTATGTTTGCAAACATGTTTCTGGATATATAAAGCAAGCAAATCCAAAAAAAAGGTATGGACTTATATGTTAGTTTCCTGCATTTATTTCCTTAAGAATAATTAGAATAAGAATCACACAACACACACACACACACACACACACAGACAGGCAGACACACACACAGAGAATTACAGAATTGCAGAATTACAATATTTTTGTATTTTCTTTATGCATTGTTATCTATATACAGACTTGAATCTTCCTTAGTTGTAGTCACCCCTTAGGTTGTGCATAAAGCCAACACTGATATGTAGTCTTTGAAGTGTGTTCCAAATGGTGTTTTATGACACAAAACTATACACTAATTATCCACCCGGGCTATAGTATCAGGAAGTACCTGGTTCTTTCTGTATTTGTTTGCCTATAAGGAACTTCTTCATTAAGCCTTATCAGATGTTCACAGTTTCAGACAGTTTTCCTCTTCCTTTCTTTAAGTCTCTTTCCCTAGAGCCAGTGACTGGCACAGGTTGTATACAATACTTATACCCCTAGCAAGGAAGGAAACATATGGAACCTTTTTTGGGAGTACATTTTTAAGAGATTGCCAAGATAAAATCAAACCACACATACTGTAGTGTCCATCATCATGTTATCTGGTGCCTTCTGTGCCTCTGGTCTGGAATCAAAAAAAAAAAAATTTGGCTTGTCAGTTTGCGGATATCCCTACAGGACAGGGTTGAACCACTCATTGCTTCATACACAGGGAGTATTGTCTGAAAACAGTGGAGGTAATCAGGAGGGCTGGGATGGCTAAGATTCTAGATTCCAGGAAAAAGAGTGAGAAAAAAGAGACAAAGCAGAGGCAGACAGACAAATCAACATATTTGAGTGGTTCATATTTTAATTGTTCATCTTGTCACATCGTGTATGTGCCTCATTAGTCCTCCCACAGTATCAGTTGACTGTCGGGCTAATCTCCCTAATGTCAGAAAATGGACAGAAAATTAGACATTAAATTTGTGTAATTTTTGGAAGATGATCTGGTACAAGCTTTGAAACAGCATAATATTGCCAAAACATCCTTCCTGTGTTCATACACATTACAGCATTCGCTTATTCTCTTCAAGTGTAGTCCAAAAGCTTATATGTTTCATTGTCCATGAATGCCGGTGTGTGCATGTAAAATTGGCAAAGGTGTTCAGTAATTAAGGTACTGCACCAGTGAGCAGAAGGGTGGGAGTACCAATCTCAGCTCATGAACAAGGCCCCGAGCCCTTATCCGTATGGCTATATTGCAGCATATTGTGCCTCACTTGTAAGTGGCTTTGGATAAAAACATCTGTCAAATGAAGAAATATAAATGAGTTCTAAAATTGCTTAAACATATTGCTAGCATATGTGCTCATATGAAGAAAAATACTGCTATGATTACTTTTTGGCAAACATTTAATTTCTAATCTATACCCCCTACTGAAGTTAAATACAGTTTACAAGGCTGTCAGAAGCGCCAATGAAAACTTACAGTTTGATCAGTCTAAGGCCAGGCAGATACATTTATTTTGTATATAGTTCAGGAATTGTAAAGTAAGCTACTCAAAATGTCAAGATTAAATCTGACATTCACATTATATATGTACAAATACTCCATTACAAGACAATGTAGCATAAAATTAAGACAAAAATAAAAAGTTACTTTTATTACAGTATAAAAAAATTCCGCATACACCTAGGCTAAAGACAACCAAACTCAATTTTGCACAACTCCACATGATTTCATTACCTGTATTGTCAGTTAGAGTATCTACTTTATTTTCATTTTTAAAATAATAAGCAAGAGAGCGACTTATTTCAGCCTTTACTTACTATATCAGATTTTCAGTTGTTAAATGCTCAATCACTGACTGTAAATATGGGACATCATACATGGACGTCATAACAGGTGAAAAGTTGAGGCCAAAATGTCTCTGAGGCCCTGTAGTGGCTGGCTGGAGTTCAATTATTTACCCATGCTATTCCCATTGGTAAATAAAATATACAGTATCTCACAAAAGTAAGTACACCCCTCACATTTTTGTAAATATTTGATTATAACCTTTCATGTGACAACACTGAAGAAATGACGCTTTGCTACAATGTAAAGTAGTGAGTATACAGCTTGTGTAACAGTGTAAATTTGCTGTCCCCTCAAAATAACTCAACACGCAGCCATTAATGTCTAAACCGCTGGCAGAAAAAGTGAGTACACACCTAAGTAAAAATGTCCAAACAGAGCCCAAAGTGTCAATATTTTGTGTGGCCACCATTATTTTCCAGCTCTGCCTTAACCCTGTTGGGTATGAGTTCACCAGACCTTCACAGGTTGCCACTGGAATCCTCTTCCCCTCCTCCTTGACGGCATCATGGAGCTGGTGGATGTTAGAGACATTGTGCTCCCCCACCTTCCATTTGAGGATGCCCCACAGATGCTCAATATGGTTTAGGTCTGGAGACATGCTTGACCAGTCCTTCACACTCAGCTTCTTTAACAAGGCACTGGTCATCTTGGAGGTATGTTTGGGTTCGTTATCATCCTGGAATACTGCATACTGATCATACACTGCTTCAGTATGTCACAGTACATGTTGGATGTCATTCATAAAGTCTCTAAACGCTCTATTTCACAGACTCTGGTTCTAATTTTGACCTACTGTGCAAATTCTTCGATTTTCAATTCAACCTAAACAGGATTCAAAACTGCACAATGGGGGTAAATGGTGTCATGTTGTCCACCCATATATACAGACATTGGTTTACATACATATTGTTAGTATTTGCTGGCATTGCCTTTAACATAGACGAAGGCTCTAGACTGGTTAGCGGAGAAACTAGTCTAGACTTCACTAACATGGACAAAACAAAACAAGATACTAGACATGAAAACATGGCATGGACAAGGACTATGACATTCTTTAGTGCGGCTGTTAAAGTTAACTAAACACATTCGCAAACAGACTCACATTGATTCACAAGGAATATTCCGCGCTGTGTGCTGCATGGCGCGCGGTATTTGTGCATGACAAATCAGTGTCGTAAACGCTAACAGCTGAGGGTAATTCAGACACATGACCGGTTAACACATGACAGACATGGGAGGAGACAAAACAGAAATGTAAACATAGTCCATGTGTTTGAAATGTCACAACAGTCAGCTCGGAAAAGAGCAGGGTGAATGCGCACATGCACAATGCATTCCGCTTCAAGAGGGGAATTGTGACAGAACCGCCCCAATAGGCGCTACTCCCGGAGCGCCATGAGACCCCCCCCCCCCCCCTTGGTGGTCCCGGCCCCCTGGGCAGAATGTCCCAAGCAGAGCCAGGGGACAGTGTAGCAGTCCAGGAAAAATGAAAATGCTGAGGGGTGCACATGACAGAGCCGGGATGCAGCATGAAAGTCATAGTAGAGCAGGAGAGAAAAGTGACTTCCACAGCTGAACAGGAAGGTTGTGCGAAGTCTTCAGTTGAACATCGAGGCAGAGCGACGATCTCAGCTGGACAGGAAGGCTGAGCGAATTCCTTAGCTGGACAGGAATGCCGAGCGAAGTCCTCAGTTGCACAGGAAGGCCGAGCGACGACCTCCGCAGTGCAGGCAAACAGAGCAGCGTACTCAGCAGTGCAGGGAGGCAGAGAGACGTCCGCCACCGAGCAGGAGGGCTGAGTGACAAACTCAGCTGGACAGGAAGGCCGAGCGAAGTCCTCAGCTGGACAGGAACGAAGAGCGCCGTCCCCAGCTGAACAGAAAGGCTGAGCGACGACCTCCACTGGTACTGGAGATTGTGGGATGTCAACCGCCAGGAGCCCAGAGTCTGCTATGTTGGGTTGCATTGGCTCCCGGAGGCGGTGGAGCTGAGCGACTTCTCCATCAAGAAGAGCAGTGAGCTTGGAGTTCGTGTCGATAGACTCGGGCGCGAACAGGACTTGGCCGTCCGTCTCGGCAGACTCTAGCTTGGGTAGAACTTGGCTGTTTTTGTTGGCAGACTGGGATGTGAGCTGTGAAAGTTAACTAAACACATTCGTATACAGACTCACATTGATTCACAAGGAATATTCCAAGCTGTGTGCTGCACAGCGCACGGTATTTGTGCATGACAAAACAGCGTCGTAAACGCTAAGAGCTGAGGGTAATTCAGACACATGACCGGTTAACATATGACAGACATGGGAGGAGACAAAACAGAAGCGTAAATATAGTCCATGTGTTTGAAATGTCACAACAGTCAGCTCGGAAAAGAGCAGGGTGCGTGTGCACATGCGTAATGCACTCTGCTTCAAGAGGGGAATAGTGACACTCAGACATTTTTCAGTTCAGTCCAAAAATTTTTTTAATGAGATTTAGGTCAGGGCTTTATGATGTCCACTCCAATATTTTCGAAGTGTTGTCTTTAAGCCACTTTGTATACAACTTGGTATTCTTAGGATCATTTTTCTGCTGGAAGATCCTGTGACCAAGAGTGAACTTTTTGAGGCCAGTCAGAGTGCCCATTCTAATCCCTATCCATTGCTGAAAGCACCTACAACAACAAGACAGAAAGACAGACAACATTGGAAATAGGAGCAATGGAAGGTCACCTTAAGAGGACTTAAGAAGATCTGGGCAGATATCACAGGGCACCTACAATAGTCTTGCAGAGTCCATTCCTTGGGGGGTCAGAACTATTTTGGGGCATATGGGGGACCAACACCACATTAGGCAGGTGATCATAATGCTTTGACTCAATGGTCTGTCTTCACCAAGTAGCCTGGTCTCTTAAGAAATTTACTGGTACCTTAAGAAATTTACCCTTAACCCTACTAATGTTGCTAATTGCAGACCTGTTTCCCTCCTTTCATTTCTGCCCAATAACGTGGAACGTGCAATACCTGGAAAACTGTCTACAGATTTTCAACTAAACGACCAACCAGTCTAGTTACAATGCGATGGATTCTAAATAAATGGCCCTCCTTACAGTCACTGATGGTTCACAAATTATGCCTTCTGTCCTCATCCTCTTCAACATGTAAGATGCCTTTGACACCGTGAATTGCCAGATCCTCATTTCCTCTCTAACCAACTATGGGATTGGGAGTTATTTTCTTATCTGGTTCTTGGTTCTCATGACACTTGGAGGTTTGATTGTAGCATGTAGCTTAGAGAAGATCAATTTCCTCACATCGTTAATGCTAGAGTCTCTCAGGGGTCAGTACGTGGTCCACTATTGTTCTCTCTGTATGCTAAATAACTGGGATCAGTGATAAGGTCTCATGGCTTCTCTCCTCATTGCTAGGACAATGATGAACAACTTTCCTTCTCTTATTCTCTTTTCATTTCCTTTCCATTACCTTTCTGACATCTCTTCATTGATGAATACCCTTGAACATTATTATTTTCCATTTATATGCCTCTCCTTGGTTATAACTTTCAGAAATCTGATATTTCTTATCACATCTATGCTGATGACTCTCAGTTTTACCTTCCAGTCAGACCAGACACTAAATGTCCCTTTGAGATTCTGCTAACATGGCTTGAAGACAGTCTTGTTTTTAGGCTGTCCCATGTCTTCTTGAGGAAGCTCATCTAGGTCCACTTTCTTTAAATTTACAAAAGCAATTTAAGAATTTTGGAGTCATTTTTGACTCTTCAATCTTATTTGATAAACAAATTAGTGCTGTTATTAAGGGAACCTTCTTTCATCTCAGATCCACTGCAAAGATAAAAATATTTTATTTCTAGGAAATATTTCTAAATTGTAATGACATGCTCTTATTACACCATGACTAAACTATTGTGATTGACTGTACATTGGACTTTCTCAATCTGCTTTAGCCTGATTAGAAATTGTTCAAAATGTGGCAGCCAGGTTTTTAACAAGGTCTAGAAAGAACGACCCTCATACTGGCTTCCTGTTAAGTTCAGGGTTGATTTTAAAATCCTTCTATTTGTGTATAAAGCATTTTCTTGTCTTGCACCAAAATACATCAGTGACCTTCTTCACCCTCATACAGAGCGCTCAGATCTTCCAGTCAATTATTTTTGTCTGTCCCCCATTGTCACTGTAAATCCAAGGGTGATCGGGCTTTTTCTGTGGATGGACCCAAACTTTGAAATAGTCTCCCCTTCACAGTGAGGTGTGAGTCATCATTTGTTATTTATAAATTTTCCCTTAAATCATATTTTTATTCTTTAGCCTTTAAAAATATTTAGATGTTGATGTTCTTATTGTTTTGCCTTGTTCTGTTGTACAGCAGTTTGGATCAACATATGTTGTGTTTAAATGTGATTTATAAATAAATGTTGATTGATTGATTGATTGATTGATTGATTGATTGATTGATTGATTGATTGATTGATTGACCTGAAGGTGCTGTACCTAGCAATTATGTTATCCACCCCATTGGAAATGTCAATCACCATCTACATATTCAGTGTCCATTAAAGATTAAGAATCTTATTTTAGATGATAAACTGAACTTTTCCAATCACATTACAGTAATCATCATATCTTGCAGATTAGGTTTTCTTAATATAAAAAAAAAATCTTTTTAAAATCTGCTCAAATTTTATACAAGCTGTAATTATTAATAGACTTGACTACTGAAGCTATTTTCTTGTTTACCTCCATATGCAATATATCATCTTATAGAGTATTATTGTCCCTTGCTTGATATTTTATTTCATTAAATAAAGATCTACATTTATCATATATTTGTTAACAGGTACTCACATTTGGTTAATCAACCTGCATTTGTTATTCAAATAAGTTTAAAAAGTTTAACTGTTGGCAAAAAATGTATAATACTTGACAAAACTGGTCTTCTCTTCACAGTCTCTTTTGAGTAATAAGTCATTAAATTAACACAAGATGGTTTATTTCTACTGAAATACTGTTTTTGAAATAAATAAATAGAAAGTACATCAAGGCCTAACTTTGCTTCAGTGAGTTTATAGTTTGTATATGATCAGTTATACTATCATCAGTAATGATCTTGAATCTGACTGGTCTATTGCCCAAATGGTTTTAAAATTGTATATTAGACTGTAAGGCTAAGGCTTAGTGATATTATTTGTGGCTTAATTTACAGGATTGTTTTATATGAATGCTGTCCTGGTTATATGAAGCTGGAGGGGATGCGTGGCTGCCCTGCAGGTTGGTATTGCATGCTAAGGAAAAATTCCAGGAATTATTTCAGTACTGCCTCAATATACTTCTATTTATGCATCAGTTTTTGTTTAAACTGGGAATGCAATATTCAAAAAGTCTTTTTGGCTTTTGTTAAATTATGGCTCATGTTATGGCAGGAAGTTATCCCAAGGTTATGGGTTATGGGTTATCAATAGTATTCATTAGTTGTATGTTCAAAATGGGAATGCAAAGACTACCCCAGTCTGCAAAACTGAAAACAGTGTAGCAAACACTTTGTAAGTTGCAGAAATCATTCTTACAACCCCCGATTCGGAAAAAGATGGGTCAGTATGGAAAATGCTAATAAAACCAAAGAGGAGTGATTTGTAAATGTACTTTGACTTGTATTTAGACAAAAACGCATAAAGACAAGATATTTTATGTCTTTAATAAACTGACATAATATAAATAATAACATAATAATAACATAATAAACTGTATAGTTTTTGAAGATAAACATTAAATTAAATTAATCAATTTGTATAGCGCTTTTTACAATGGACATTGTCTCAAAGCTGCTTTACAGAAATATCATTTTTACATTTACAAGCGACTTACAAATTAGAGCACACTCACACACCAATGGTAGCAGAGCTGCCATGCAAGGCACTAGCTTGCCATTGGGGGCAACTTAGGGTTCAGTGTCTTGCCCAAGGACACTTCGGCATGGGATCCCGGGCCGGGATTCGAACCGCCAACCCCTCGATTAGTGGATCAGTGTACAACCCGCTCTACCGACTGAGCCACAGCCGCCCTGAAACATGTATTTTGAAAACATGTATTTTGAAATTGATGCAGGCAACTTGTTCTAAAAAGTTGGGACAGGTGCCATTTAGGACTAATAGTGATGTGACAAGTTGAAATAAGAAGGTGATATCTACACCTTCAAGAGCAAGGATGGGTCAAGGCTCACCAATCTGCCAACAGATGCATCAGCAAATAATCCAACACTTTGACAGAAACAGTCCCCAAAGACAAATCAGTAGGATTTTGGGCATTTCACCTTCTATAGTGCACAATATAATTAAAAGATTCAAGGAATCTGGTCAAATCTCCGTGCGTAAAGGGCAAGGTCGAAAAAACATTTCTGAATGCTCATAATCTCCAATCCCTCAGATGTCCCTGTATTAAAAACCATCATGATTCTGTAATGGATATCGTGACATGGGCTCAGAAATACTTTGGTAAACCTGTCAGACAACACCATTCACCGCTGCATCCACAAATACAAGTTAAGGCTTTACTATGCAAAGCAGAAGCCATACATCAATATTTTACAGAAGGGCCACCAACTTTTCTGGGCTCGGTCTGATCTGAGATGGATAGCAACACAGTGGAATCGTGTCAACATTTCAAATCAACATTTCAAATAGTTTTTGGACAAAACAGCCGTCGTTTTCTCCGGGCCAAAGAGGAAAGGGACCATCCAGGCTGTTATCAGCGTCCGGTCCAAAAGCCATTGTCTGTCATGGTATGGGGGTGTGCCAGCGCCCATGGCATGGGTAACTTGCACATCTGTGAGGGCACCATTAATGCAGAAAAATATGTACACATTTTGGAGCAACATATGCTGCCATCCAGGGCAGGACAACACCAAACCACATTCTGAATGGATTACAAGCGCATGGTTGCATAAACACAGACTGCAGGTGCTAACCTGGCCTGCCTGCAATCCTAACCTGTCTCCGACTGAGAATGTGTGGTGCATTATGAAGTGCAATAATAAGTGAAAATAAGGCAATGGAGGCCCCATACAATTGCATAAATGAAGAAATGCATAATGGATGAATGGGGGAAAATTCCACTTGGTAAACTTAACCAACTAGTGTCTTAAATTCCAAAACACTTAATAACTATTATTAAAAGGTTAACAGCCAACTGTCCCAACTTTTTTGAGTGTGTTGCAGTCTAAGGATTTGAAATGAGTACATATTTTCAAAACTAATTTAAATTCACAAAATAGAACATCAAATAATGGTCTTATAATGTGTTTTCAATATATTACAGGGTGAATTGAATTTTCAAATGACTATTTTTGTTTATTCTTTTGCATTTTCCATACTGTCACAACTTTTTCAGAATTGGGGTTGTATAAAAATGATTCTTACTTGTACTAACCTTCATCAATGCATGCATAAAGAAGAGCAGATGTTTTATCTACAGTATACATTCCTATATTTCTATACATCCTGTATATTTTCACCCTATAGAGTGAATCTTTTTTGCACTGTCCTGTTTTACCCTGATTGTTTGGATGGACTCAGAGTTACTGGGTTACTGTCTGTGCAACTTCACATATACGTCCTTTTCCTGTATGGGTTTCGTCATGCTTCTCTGTTTTCCTCCCGCTTCCCAAAACATACCAAGAGGTGGACTGTCAATACTAAATTGCACACAGGTGTAAATGTGTATGCATGGTGCCTTGAGCTGGACTGGCATACCATCCAGGCTGTATTCCTGCCTCATGCCCAGAGTTACTGGGTTCTCAATTCACCACAACCCTGACCAAGATAAAGCAGTGAGTGAAGATAAATGAATGAAGGAATGTTTGTTGGCACACAATGGCAAGATTTCGTGAAGAGTTAGGAAATTTATATAATTAAATATTTGCTATATAATAAATATTTCTGAAAGGAGTTGACCTTACAATTTAACATCAGGCTATTTCAGTGCAGAAATGCAGAAATCAATAAACTACTGCATCAAAATCTATAATAACAGCGTAATAAAAGAGAGATTCATAATGATTATGAACAAAACTGCAGGATGGAGAATTACAAAACATCAGTCAGTAATAGATTCATGTACAAATTTGATATGAGTTAAAAACAGCATATATAATTAAAGACATTTCATCCAAAAAGACACTGGTACTGTTTCACAGTCTGTTATCTATGTACATCTGGGTTTTTACATACTTTTAAGGATGTAAACATCAACCACAACTGTTCAAAGTAAGTTGCATTTACAAAATAGGATCAAAAGTGAAACACAGTATGTACAGTAGGTAGGTCCTACCTCTATTCAAGTTCTAGCTAACTCTGCTTACTTTTACACTCTTAGAAAATTTAGAACCCTTACATGGTCTTGAGTTGTCCCTCTGCTGAACCTTAATGATTCTATGTAGATTTTATGTACTGTAGTGTGTTCTCCTATCAGAAATGGGGTCCAAGTAGAACCCTTGTAGGAAACTGAGAAACCTTAATTATCCAGTGAAGAACACTTGAAGATTTCTTAAGAGTGTACTCTAGAGCATACTCTTAAGCTGAAACTCCATATAAACATGAAATCACAGGCAGATGCAATATGTTCAATATAATTAGAATATAATTAGAAACAGCATAATGTAATGTGCAAGGACACATGCAATGACCTGTTTTATTCATGTTTAGAGACTGGAGTATAACCCAATGTTATAGTTCAGACTATAGCTGGAGTATTTCCGCTGTTAATTGAGCTACACAAATATTTGGTGTGATTGCAGTGTGTACTGATAGTAGTTTATGCATTATGCATTATGCTGATAGCAGTTTATCATTAAGAAAACGTATCAAAGGCCAAAAGTAGAATGTATGTAGGCTTTTTCAGTAGTGTTACCAAATTCCACTGTGAGCAATGATGACTATTTGCAGCAGTCCATGCAAATTAAATGAAAGCTCTGATCCAAAGCACACACCAGTGATCTTGGAGTAAGAGTAGATTCAGAACATTAGAAGGTCAGTTGGTTGTATGAGTAACATTAACTCTATGAATACAGAAGTGATTGAATAAATAAAAACAAACAAACAAACAAACAAACAAACAAATAAAACCAAGACAATTGTAACAATTGTATTACACAAAGTGTAATTTAGAGAGTGAAATTGCTTTGAATTATATATTTTTTTTCCTTCTATCATTTTACCCTGATCTCCAGCTGTCCCTATTGACAACATCTATGGCACACTGGGTCTACTTAAATTGGATATCACACAGCAGTATTCTGACCTGTCCAAGATCAGAGAGGAGATTGATGGAGCTGGCTCCTATACCATGTTTGCTCCTAGCAATGATGCCTGGGAACAATTAGATGCTGTATGTATTAAAAGCATATCATTTTCATCTTGTAGTAATTTGCTAGTAATTTACACACACACATATACACATATTTGTCTTATTAAATGTACAGTTGTATTTAGTGGACAATCATTTTCTTTTATATTTCACTCAGTTGTATTCTAGTACATTTTTACTCTGTTAATGTTAACCTTGATAATATTGACGAAGTGTATTTTTTTTTCTATTATGCAGACTGCTAGAAATGCCCTTGTGAACAATGCAAAGACAGAGTTGTACGACACTTTGCACTACCACATGGTCAACAAACGCTTCCTTACCAAAGACCTGAAGAATGACATGACGCTGCAGTCAATGTACAACAAACAGGGACTACACATAAACCACTATTCTAATGGAGTATGTATCAAAATAAACACCATGCAGTGAGCAAAATATGTATGTGTAACAAAGTATATTTGTTGACGGAGCTGAAGAAAAAATCTATTGTTTCATAGTGAATGCTATTTTACCAGTCATGAAAATTAATGCAGCCTTTTACTCATGCTTATTATTTAGTAACACATTTTTAAAACCTTGAGACGTAATTTGTTGTTTGGGGAAAGCTTGCATGATTTAAAATGTTCTATTGCATATCCATTATTTTTTAAACACGTCACACCTTGATTTTTTTATACAAATGGGAAACCAAGCAGCCTTCTAATACACAAAATTGTCGTTGTGTCTGATATTAGTTATAGTTCTATACTCTGTGTGCTATGCACACTGTAATTATCATATTATACATTGTATAGGAGTATATACTGCATCTATCTGTATTTATCTTTATTTTCTAATTTTTTATTTATAAATATGCTTGTTAGATTATTCTTAGAAATATTATTATTATTCATTTTTTTAAATAAGTTTTGTATAATTGAAAAAGATCAAAGACCATTTTGTTCAGAATTGTTCAGCATGTTTGTCTGATTATTGTTATGTGTTCTGCAGGTTGTAACAGTTAACTGTGCCAGGATCATTCATGCCAACCAGGTGTCCACAAATGGAGCAGTACACGTAATTGACCGTGTCATCAGTGCAGTAGGAAACAGCATCAGGGATGTCATTCAAAGCAATGAGGAACTTAGCTTATTGCATGTATGTGTTGTGGAATACACTATCATTGCACATTTGTTTTTTTTTTTAAATACATTTTTAACATTCACTTCTAAGTCATTACAATTTTTTGTTTTTGAATTAAATAATTTGTAGAAATCCAAAATATTTTACATTGTGGGTGTATTTTTGTATATTCAAAAATGACAAACAATGCAAAAGCAAAAGAAAGCACCTTTTGTCCCAATGGATGTACTCTTTTACACCCGTGTATATACAGTGCTGTGAAAAAGTATTAGCTCCCATCCTGATTTCTTCTTTTTTGTGTGTATATCTCATACTCTCATACTCGTACTCTAGTTTTAGATCTTCAAACAAAATACAACATAAAACAAAGGCACCCTGAGTAAACACACAATAGGTCTTTTAAATTGAAACAAACACTGTTATCCAAAACGTATCACTAAACTTATAATCTGTTTGTGCCACCTTTAGTAGCAAAAACTGCAACCAAACACTTCTGATAACTGGAGATCAGTCTTTTTTCAAGCACTTACTTCTAGGACTAGGACTTGTATTGCTACATAATCCAATTGAACTCGAGTTTCAATTTACAGACTGAAGAACGGACATTCTCTTTTCTGGTAGGTAGCAGAATTCATGTTTCCCTCCATTATTGCAAGTTGCCCATGCACTAAAGCAGCATCCCCACACCATTACACTACCACCACCATGCTTGACCATACGTATGATTTTTTTTTTTTTTTTTTTTTGGAATTCTGTGTTTGGTTTGCATCAGATGTAACGGGACCCCTGTCGTCCAAACAGTTCAATTTTAAGTTGTCGGTTGATCTTTTGTAACTTCCTGGATGAATAGTTGCTGTGATCTTGAAGGAATTTTGGAAGGTTGGCCACGTCTGGGTAGGTTAACTACTGTGCTGAGGTTTCCATTTGGAGATAATAGCTCTTACTGGTTTTTTGGCATCCCAGAGCCTTTGAAATAGCTTTGTAACCCTTCCCAGAGTGATGTATTTCAATCATCTTCTTCATGATTTCTGGAATTTCATGCAAATTTGCCATACTGTGTTACTGGGAAAGACTTTTTAACCAACATCATGCCATTGAAAAGTTCTATTTCAGTGTTGTTTGAACAGGGTTTTGATTGATCATGGTTTGCAGTAATCAGGCCTGGTTGTGTCTATTCCAGTTGAACACCATTATGGATGCAGCTTCATAGATTTGGGGAATTAGAAACTATGGGGGCAAATAAATGTTCACTCAGGTCCTGTTGGTGTTGGATAATTTTTTGCTTCAGTAAATAACAGTATCACTTAGAAACTGTATTTTGTGTTTACTCAGGTTACCTTTGTTTTTATCTTAGATTTTGTTTTAATTTCTGAACAATTTTAGTATGAGATATACACAAAACATAAGAAATCAGGGTGGGGCCAAGTACTTTTTCACACCATTGTACATAGTGCATGGTGAATCAGATAATGTTTAGGTTTACTAAGGTAATGACCAAGATATACCACATGCAGGTGTATATACAGTATATAAAAAAAAATATTCATAAAAAAAAATGATTTCCGTAATTCCAATTATTTAATTATAAAATGGAACTTTCATATATTCTAGATTCATTACATATAAAGTAAAATATTTCTCATGGAAATCAAAAATACAGTATCTCAAAATATTACAATAAAAATGTATAATACAGGAATGTCAACCTGAGAAGAGCTGTAATCAGGTAATTAACTCAAAACAGGGTTAAGGTTTCCTGAGCCTGTAATATATCAGTCAGGTTCAGTACACACCCACAAGCATGGGGAAGATGAAAGTAGATTTTGCATTTCATTTGGAAATCAAGGTCCCAGAGTCTGGAGGAAGAGTGGAAAGGCACAGAATCCAAGTTGCTTGAAGTCCAGAGGGAAGTTTCCACAGTCAGTGATGATTTGGGGTGCCATGTCATCTGCTGGTGTTGGGCCACCGTGTTCGTCGTTGCATTTAGCACAACAGTATGGGAATGCCTTGTGCGCGTGACCTATTCTGAAGCTTAAAATCATGCCTCTACTTATAGGCCTGCCATGATCAGGTGACGTGGCAATTAAGCATGCCGAATGATATATATATGGCACCTGTGAACCACGCTGACAGCCTTCAGCGATACTGCATGTCTGTTGTGTGTGTGAGAAACAAAAGAAACGCTTCATTTCTACTCTATATTTCTCAATATCTCTCAACTTTTTTATCTCTTTTTTAGAAAAATAAAAGAAAAGAAAGTGAAATATTGAGCGAAATAGATTCCAGGCAGTGTGTTCCGCCTTGCTCCCGTTTTTTTCACAGGAGGAGACGGACACGCTTTCTGCGTGAAGTGTTTGGGCACAGAGCATGCTACAGCAGCCTTTCAAGGGGTCTGACTGTCAGCATTGTGAACATTTCACGATTAGGCAACTGTGCTCTCGGCTCGCTCTCTTCTCATCCAAAGGGAGTTGGGTTTCAGAGCCTCGCGGATCTGGGCCGACCGCTGCCGAGGCAGCCAGCCGGCTCAAGTCCTGGGGTTCTTGTATGGATTTGGATGAGGAGCCAGAGACGAGCGTTGCTCTATCTCTTGCTCTGTCTTCTGGGTCCGGCTCTCCACCTGACTTTAGAGCTCATATCGTGACTCCTCCTTCACCTATGGAAATCCAAAACACACTCGCTGACACCAAGGAGGCGGTAGAGGGTGCCATTGCACCAGAAACCGACAGCAGCTCTCAAGCATATAAAGAGCTGCTTGAGGTGATTACTAGGGCAGTTCAAAAGTTGAATATAGACTGGCTCGGCGAAGTGGCTGGATGAGCGCTTCCTCTCCAGTGAGAATAAATATGAAGCTCCCTCACACCACAGAAAACTCCCCTTTTTCCCAGAAGTGCATGAGGAGGTATCATGGGTGGTGAGCAGCATGGCTATGTAGCGATGCCAAAGGTGGAGGAGGCACTTGCGAGCCACCTCTCTCCATCAACGTCTAGATACTGATGAGGGAATTGGGCCTGAGGCAGTGGCAGAGCTGCGCCGTGCCATAGATTTATCTCTCCGGGCAACCACCAAACGGCCCGTCATATCGGCCGTTCAATGGGTAGCCTGGTTGTGGCTGAGAGGCACCTATGGTTCAACCTCTCAGGGATTGGGGACAAAGATAGGGTCTCCTTGCTGAACGCCCCTGTTAAACCTTCAAGCCTGTTTGGTGGCACGGTCAATGCCATCGTTGACAGGTTTCGCGAGGCAAAATACAAACGGCGGCGTTCAGCCAGTTCCTTCCCTATCGTGTGGAGTTCGCATGGGCCTCCATGAGTGGAGCCTGGGCCAGCAAAGCTGGTGTGAGGTAGACGCAGAAGATGAGTGTGGCGGCCTGCCTCCCCCCACAGAAAGCCAGGGGGACCAGGCAGCCACAGCCATCCCACGTTTTCAGACTTCTCTGGTCAGCGAGCTGTCACAGGGTGACGGAAATCTGATGCTTTCCCTCCAGCAAAATGTGGAAAAGCTAACATCACTGAAAGACCATTTGGCAGCGCGGAAACGACTGCCAATGTGTCCCCATGGGTTCTATCTACCATAGATAGGGGTTACCGTGTACAGTTCAGAGCTCGACCCCCCCCCCCCCCCCCCCCCCCCCCCCCCCAGGTACAGACGTGTGCTCAACACAGTTGTCAGCACAGAGCAGAGACCAATGTTAGCTCAAGACAAAAGGGGCCACATGTACCCCGTTCCCTAAGGTAAGCTTCACAAAGTGCATGGATGATGCTCTGGCTCCCTTGCGACTCTGGGGCATCCGTGTACTAAATTACCTGGATGACTGGTTAATTCTAGGCTCAGGTTGAACCTCAAGAAAAGTATGCTTTCTCCAGTGCAGAGGACAACTTTTCTAGGAGTTATATGGAATTCTACTATGATGAGGGTGTTCCTATCCCCAACACGTGCACAATCGATCTTATCAACTTTGAGCAAGATAAAGATAGGTCTGGGCATCCCCTCCAGAATTACGAGAGGCTGTTGGGCCTTATGGCAGTAGCAGCCAAAGTCATACCGTTGGGCCTATTGCATATGAGACTGTTTCAGTGGTGGCTAAAAAGTCAGGGGTTTTATCCGAGGAAATGAGAGATGAGGGAAATAAGTATTTAACCCCCTCTCAATCAGAAAGATTTCTGGCTCCCAGGTTTCTTTTATACACTCCCTTTAAGAGTGTGCTACTAATCCCAGCTCATTACCTGTATAAAAAACACCTGGGAGCCAGAAATCTTTCTGACTGAGAGGGGGTTAAATACTTATTTCCCAAGTAATTCAGAAGGTTGATGTTTCTGTATTATAAATTCTTTATTGTAATATTTTGAGATACTGGATTTTTTTATTTCCCTGAGCTGTAAGCTGTAATCATCCAAATTAAAACAAAAAAGGCCTTAAATATTTCACTTTATGTGTAATTAATCTAGAATATATGAAAATTCCATTTTTTAAATAAAATTGCTGGGAAAAAAATACTTTTCCAGGATATTCTGATTTCTTAAAGATGTGACTGTATATCATTCCCATCTAAACTCTTAATTTAATTATGATGAAATTGTTGAATAGTGTTTAAAACATGCTAGATAAGATAAATAGGATGTAAATTCAAAAATGAGACAATGCATCATCAAAAGAGTTAAAAGTTTTTCCTTTCTCTGAACTGTGTTCTAGAGCACATTAATCTAATCTAAATAAACCAAAACTCACTGTGCAATTTTTATTCCTTCTATCTCTGTAATCCTGGATTTTGTTGATGAACTACAAAACAAAAATATGCTTAATAGAATATATTAATTAAAGCAGTTCAGAATAAGTAAAATGAAATATAATTAATGCATTTAAAAAAATGTGATGTTGAAATTTAATAGTCATATTAATAATACTAATTAGTACATGGTACTAGTACTGTAGTTCTTCTGTCTTTGCAGGATGCTGCTAGGGTGGAATCAAGCTTATTAGAAAGACTTGGCAAACCAGGACACTATACTCTCTTTGCTCCAACCGACAAGGCCTTAAACCAGTTGGACATTACCGTCCTTAAACGGATTATAAATGACAAGACTGTGCTTCAAGGTAAGACCTTGACATATTGGCAAATATAGACATTAACACCTGGTAATTATCATAACAGCTACGCAATTAAAATTCTCACTAGGATTGAATCAGGGTTTCCTATTGTAGACACTCCATCACTGTTAAGGTATGTACAGCAAATAAAGGCACTTTAAGATAACAGTCTTGAAGATTTACGTCTCCTGTTTCGAATGAAGACTACGTTAGATTTTCAGACAGGGGACAAACAGCAGCTCTAACCACAGTCTCTATGTTGTCCAAAGTCAAGACATTCTGATGCCATTCTCTGTTCCTGGCAGGAAATGCCTAAACAGTGTTGTCACTTGATAAACAATGACTTTTTTGTGGGTTGCTATCCAAATTGTGTATACTTTTCTAGAACCACCAGAAATTTGAATGAAAGAATAAATCCAATAACTGCTAAAGATATGAGAATTAAACAATAATAAACATAAAAAAATACGAGAAGTAAGAATGTGAAAATAAGTCTAGGTACAATTAATTATTTAGAAAATATTATTTAATTATTTGATTTTAGAAAAGGAGAGCAGCATGGTGGTACAGTAGGTAGTGTTGCCGACTCACAGCTCCAGGATTAGTACCTGAGCTCAGGTTTTTATTCTCTTTAGAGGTTCACATGGGTTTCCTCCAGGTTCTCCAATTTCCTCCCACTGTCAAAAACCATGCAGCTAGTCAATGTGGTTATGCTAAATTACCTTTAGGTGTGAATATCTATGCGAATGGTGCCCTGCAATAGACTGTAGTCTCATCCAAGTGAATTATCTTGCCTTGCATCCAGTGGTACCAGGACTGGTTCTGAAGATATAGGATGATGAATTAAAAAAAAATAAATGATTTTTGGATATGCACAGGTTTTCCACTAAAAACATACAGCAGAAACTCTTTGAGAAGTTATACTTTCATTTCCTTTGTTTAGGAACAATTCCAGCATTATATTCATAATTTATTTAATTATTTATATGTATAAAAACTAGTTTTTCATTGTTAATTTCAATGTTCCTATTGTTTGTTTTCTTTCTGTTATGAAAGCAAAATTACATTCTATATATTGTGTATTGTGAAAAGGTTTTCAAAATCTATTATCTGTAATTTTGGCCATTACAACCCACTCCTAAAGAGGAATTATTCTGAAATAGGTTTAAGTCTATTTTTACAGCCTGTCTTTATTAAAAAAAATGTTTGTGTTCAGGTTAACCTTGTTGTATTGTCACAAAAGTTGATGTGGACTTTTGGCAATGTTTCAATGATAAGAATGTTAAACCATTATGAAAAGTTCACCTGCCAATTGAAGAGACAGAAATGAGTAGTGAGGGAATTGATGCAGCAGAAGTCTGCATTATTTTAGAGCTAGAGCCTTTGTATAATTCCTGGCCAAACCAACTAGATGCTTAGTCATCAAGACAGATGAGAGCTGAACACTTTATCAGCTTGTAAAAGAATGAAACAGTGCTAGACTTCTTTGATATTTTACTGTTCTGGGTAAAATATCAAGCCTGTTTTATGGAACAGCATGAATGGGGTTCATGCAATAGTGCAGGTAGGCGAGTGTACAGATAATACAAGCATTCAGAGATATTGGATAGGACTTTCCACCTACACACACACACACACACACACACATACATATAGAGTGCATAAACAGACAGTGAGAATTAGCAGAGCAGGTTGAATTCCTGGGAAAGTGATAATGTGCATACAGTAGTTGCTGTCAAAGTCCAGACAGTGTCAGCACAGGAAGGACACAGTAGGAGTTCACAGAATTACGCCAGGCTTTGTGCACTTTGCAGAGCTTTCTGGGTAATTATATACCATGGGAATGAAATTTAATTCAAAGCCATTTTCACTCAATATTGAGAATAGTAACATGCATTCTCAATGTATACCCTTTCTCTGATGGCAGCATGATTTTGGCACTACAGAGTGTTTGGATATGCGGTCATCTGAGATTAAATGCAATTATAGAAGTTCCCTTATGTGCCCAGAATATTTTTTACTACTTAAACTGAGTTCATCTGGGTTTTATTGGCAAGTTTAGTATTGGGCAGGTACACCCACATTTTTAAAGAGGAATTGCCAGGCTGTTGTGTTTATTAACTGGTGCCAAAGAAGAGATATGCTTTTATTCCTGGGAAAAAAATGCCCTTGATGAATAATTAATAGCCAGGATGTTTTCACGTCTTTAAAGTGTAAAACATCTTTCTATTTATTTTCTGTATTCGTATTTTTATTTCTAGCTTTTCTAAAGTATCACCTTCTGAGCTCAATCCAGTGCTCAGAAGCCATTATGGCTGGAACTGCATATGAGACCCTGGAGGGCAGTGTAATTGAGATTGGCTGCGATGGAGACAGCCTCACCATCAATGGTATTAAAATGGTACTGAAGAAGGATATCATCACCAGCAATGGAGTTATTCACCTCATTGACCAAGTGCTCATTCCTGACTCAGGTTAGTGTTCCACCTCTTATCATATACAGGTCTTATCTAATCTGCATCTGTATATATGTAACTGCACCCAAACAAATTCTTTCCATTTAAAATGTAAATTAAAATCAAACCTGTCAGTCACATGTACCAATATTTTACTCAAATGAAAAATTGATGAGTTCAAACAAAAGCTGCAGTGTTAGGGTTAGGGTTAGGGTTATTAAACCGTTATTAATCTTCAAGGAAAAATTAAGGTATTACAGCAACAAAACCAGAAAAACAAAATACAATACAAAAACAAAACATAGTCAATCAATAAACACAATACTCTGAATATTATCAATTACAAAATACCATGCAATCACCTAATTAACACAATAACTCATACCATCAAACAATGCCAATCAATCCCTTAAACCAAGCAAACCATTACAATATATTATTTAAAAGAGACATTACAGTAAATTTATAAAAAATAAACAGCGCCTGTTCATGTCTCTACAGAAGTACAATTACACATATACGCATGCTATACATACCCATATACACCCCATGCATATACATACATACACAGATATATACATATATATACCCCTGTACATACATATACATCCACACCTAAATACACACATACACACATATATCCATATAAATGCATATATACAGTGCCTTGCGAAAGTATTCGGCCCCCTTGAACTGTTCGACCTTTTGCCACATTTCAGG
>JAFFST010001042.1:4608-14851 GCA_022414735.1 Noturus placidus | reverse complement strand
CATCTAATAAAGTAAACCATAGGGATATAAATAGTCAATTAGAGCCGGAGTGATTTCCTCTCCCCCCAAAAAACCCTTAAACATAAAAACACCGAAAGTCTCCATAACCCAAAGGAGACCAAAGTGTATCCCTCTATAACCAAAAGTTGTCCACGCTGAGACAACCACTCGGAAAGAACGCTGAACTAACCAACCCTTACAAAAACTAACGATTTCAGTAAGAGAAATCCCCTACTGACTTCAAATCTGATAAATAGTCTGCGCGTAATAACAGATAAAATGTCCTTAACTTTAAAAAAAACAAACAAAAAAAAAACAAACAAAAAAAAAAACAAACGCTGTGCAGGTGATACAGTTCATCCTGATATCAAGAGTTTCATATATTCTCCTGCTTCCTCCGCTGAAATAAAGTCCTTCTGGACACCGTTATGTGTAATGCGAAGCCGAGCTGGGTGAAGTATTCCATACCGAGCGCCCTCAACATCACGAAGCTGACGCCGAACCTCATTAAATGCAGCTCGAGCCTGAGCTATCTTAGGTGTGTAATCAGGGAAAACAGAGATAATCAAAATCCTCACTTTAATCCGCTGGAGCTCTCTCACACGGCGCAAAATGTCCACACATTCACTATATTAGTGAAATCTGCACACAATTGCTCGTGGTCATTCACCAGGCTTGGGCTTCGGCTGAAGGGTCCAGTGGGACCGGTCCAAAACCAGCTCCTTCTCCAGACCAAACACCTCTTTTAACAAGGCCGCTACAGCAGCAGTTGAACATGTATCAGAACCTTCTGGAGCTTCCAATAATCGAACGTTATTGCGCCACGACCTTGTCTCCAAATCCTCACATTTATTCTGTAATTGAGTCACGGTCGCAGTGAGAGACTCGATGGTAGACTTCATGTGTGCTATATCATGTCTAAGCGCATGCTCAATTTCCCCAACCGTGCCCGTCAATGCTGATATGGTGGCCTCGGTAGCAATTTTATCATCAACCTGCTGTGTTTTCACAGCATGCAGGTCAAGCTGGATAGCAGACAGCGCTTCCTTGAGAATCACCTGGAGCTCCGTATTAAAAATATCAGCGATATCGTTCCTCAATGAAGCCAGCAGCTCAAGCTTGAGTGCGGCAAGATCAAAGTCACCGCTCGGCAACACGAATTCGGGGGAGAGGAGGACTCGTTCACGGCGCGCGCACTTGTCCTCAGTCGTGTTTGAATGCCACCTCGGGTTTTCTTATTCTTTCCAGACATTTTAACATGACAAAAATTTCAAATTATAAGCATAGATAAGGAGTAAAATAAGTTAAAGTATATTATATGACCAAAAAGTGCAAATTAATTACAATTTTAATCGAAATCAGCAGGAGCCTCCATCTTCACGTCCTACTCCATTCGAACCTGAATTTGAACCAAAACAGCCATCTCCTCTTTGAAGTATTCATCAAAATATAACAAAACTTTAGCAGTGAGCTAAAATGAGAAAATGACGATTTGTCTAAATTACACAGCACAAACACTGGTACACAGCCACAATCTTAGAAACTTCTGCGTGACTGACTCCGTTTTTAAACATATAACTTACATATTGGTGGGGTTTCGTAAAGCCATTAACACCTCCAGACTCTAACTCATTAACATAAAAAAAAGTGATAGGATTACACCACACCCCTGGTCATAAAATAAGGGTTCCCCACAAATTGTCGGTCAGGAAAAGACAAAGAGTCATACATTAGATGCACATACAGAACAGTCTGCTGGAGTCATAAATTTACACAATCTACAGAAACTGTCTGCTGGTGAAACACGTGTGTGGATGGGCAGAGTGTATGGAGAGAGTAGAATTGTTTTATCATCATTACTGCTTTATCCAGCGATTGGAAGACATCTTGCAAAAACCTATCTTCTAGTTTAAACCAAAACCGGCAATTCTTTTAGCCAACACTTTAAACATTTTACCTCCTAAACGTTAATCTCCTAAGGGTTATGCTTAGAAGTCATGTAATACAGATTCTTTTAAACAGCTCTTTTAATCATTTTTTTTTACCTCCTAAAGGGTTATGGTTGGAAAACATGTAATACGCGTGATTCTTTATTTAAAAACGTTTTACCTTCTAAAGTCAAAAAAGTCTAAAAAAAAAAACCATAATCAATTTGTTTTCATTTATTTCACAAACAAATATTCTGCTCATATACAGTATGTACACATTTAAACATCATGCTTTTTTTACACAAAATAAATCCCCCACATAGTATCACAAACGTCAGCCCAATATTAACCATTTTATACACTATTTCAGATGTATTTCACCCAAACGATCCATAAGCTTCAAATAAAACAATACCTCAAAAAGTAATTTCAGAACCAAACATTCTCTTACACCACAAAAAAGGTATACATTGTGTGTGATTAATACTGGGAGAAACAGGTTTTTACAACAGTCTCATTAACTTAAACACATCTGTTGGGGATCCCCCCCCCCTCCCCCGCACACACACACACCCAAATAAAGACATGCAGGTGCCAGAATAACCCCTTGATACAGTCCATAGGGCTACCCGCTCCCTGGTCATAAATTAGGTTACCTACAGAAATGTCGGCCAGGGAAACACAAAGGGTCATAAATCAGCACACACTACTTTGATTGACAGTTTGGCAGAAAGTGTATGATATAACTACAACCTTGTTAACGGAAAGCCTTTTTATAGACCATACATTTACCAACCAAGCAGATATTAATTTACACAGTTAGCAGGTATAATTACTTACGGGCTTCAGCTGGTTCCTTGCCTTGGAGAACTGCTTTGTCTTAGCATGTTCAATGTTTTGTTCCTGTGTCATTCCACTTAATTACACATAACTTTTATTTATGGACTTTAATGTTGTGAATTATTTATATTTCTGGATTTCCTGAGTTAACACTGATGTCTGGTGAAAATTTTATTTGATTAACCTCATTGGAAATACCTTTACTAAAAAAAAAACGTTGATGCTTTCAATACTTATTTCCCCCACTGTAATAATAATAATAATGGATGGATGCCTATCAGGCACCAGCAATAGTCCAGTATTGGTGGACCTGAGAGTTTGAGAAGGGGTGTCTGGCTGTAGTATCTAATCTCTATTTTTGTTTTAACCCAAAATTATAAAGTAGAGGGAATTACAGCAATCTGTGGTAATGATATTGGGCTTTGATATAACCATTCCAGCTGGCTTTCAATTTGCAGTGACCAAGAATATATAATTTTTTTGGAAGTACAATTTTTTATGCAACTTCCAAAGGCAACATTGTAAAAAGTCATTATTTAAGTATAAGGCAGCTCTGACATTTGATTAGTTGCATTGTTTAGTGATTCATAAGCAATGGTACAAGCTATAAGAAAAGAATACAAGTAGCTGTTAATGTGGCTTACAATTTGTGGAATATGTAAAAAAAATAAATACAAACCTAGTAATTTGTCTACCAATTAGTATACACAATGATGCTATTGTGGCTGAATCACTTTGTTTTTCTGCTCTAGTAGTTTCCATATTTTGTTAGCTGAGTAAGAAAATATGAATGAGACAAGGGTCAGATGAAGATTGGACAACTGTCTTATTCTGTTCCTGAAGCTGTTGCAACAGTAAGACTAATGTTTCACTATCCAATTTCTTGTTATGTGACACTTCTCTCTGTGTTTAGACAACCAGGATTAGACAACCTTAGGAAACAGATCACCACCTCTGGCTGTCTCAAAAGTACACAGAGTTGGGTATTTATGTGTGTACCAAACTATTTCATAATCTTGCAGTAAAGACTCTTGTTTTCACAGTCTCAAATCAAAGAGGATTTGCTTTTCTCTCTGCCTGGCACTTTAAAAACCATACAAATATCAATGCTGTCAGCCTTCTGCCTCAGGAAGCTAAAAAGACAGCAAAGTAATATGGAGGTGCGGGAAATGCTTTGCAGGAGATTACATCGCTTGATCTCATTGATTTGAAAGAGATTACTTATTTTGCTTGCTTTTTGAAGCAATTTGGAGATTGCTTGATCTCACTGCCTCATTAAACTGGAATTAGCAGTCAGGTTATCATATGTGAAACCGTTCTACACAGGTCAGAGATTAGAAATGCTTATTTAATGGGAACCACTGCATTCCAATGTGTTCACCTAGGGTAATAAATTTTTTTTTTTTTTTTTTTTTTTTTTTTTTTTTTTTTTTTTTTTTTTTTTAAGTTTCTTGGTCAGCGATCAGATGCCAGTCATGCTAGAGAAAGGTCTCGCCAATCTCATGCAAGATTTGTACCCGTTCAAGAGAGTGACAGTGAAATTATTTGTTGGACCCCACCCTTACCATACCTCTAATAACTTCTAAAATATGAGTTGGTTTGTGAAACTGTTTTGAATATGATGAATATAAAACATGATCCCAAATGTTCAGATTCTCAATGACCAAGGGAGTTGGGTAGACATCCAACAAATATAATATATTAATAATATTATCTGGTAGAATGTAAACCATTTCTAACACATTTCTTCATAAAATCGATTTCCCTATTTGATGTGATAAACCACTCTGACAGACAGCCTTTAAACTGCCAGTATTAATTTCCTCCCTTGTAACATCCCACAGCTATGCTCCCACAATGATATTCCTCCTTTTCCAACACTATGATCATTCAGTTATTTGTTTTGTGCTGTAGGTTATGCTAGTTTGTTCTCTATGTGTAATTTTCACAATCAAGCAGGTATGTTTTAAATAATTCCTGTTGTTTCATGGTGTGTGTTTATACTGACATAAATGAGTTAAGAACAGCATCCTCAGAAGATTGTTGTTGGTCCCAAAAGCCTTTTGTTTAATTGACCTTTATAGCACAACAAATAAGCTGCAACTCCAAAAATAACATTGATGGTGGAAGAGTACAAGGTTGCTAATGCATGTCATGGCATGACAGTTACATTGTGAAGACATGATGTGACCAAATTCGTCACAATGACATACCAAATAAAGTTCCAGTATAACTTTGTGATTCTCATATTTGTCATGCATAGGTTATAGTTGTACGTTGGTTGAACATGGCGAGCATGTCCCAACGACTAAATTGGTATCTTGTAAAGAAGTAACCAGATTGGACCATATGTCACAGCAATGTACCAAATAATGTTCCAGTCACATAACCTTGTGATTCCCCTATTTGTTGTGGCGACATTATAGCTAATAGTACGTTTTTGGTACAAAGCAAGTATGTCCCAATGACCATGGTTGGGAATTTGGTCATTTAAACCTTTCAATCACAACTCAAGAATATATGAGGTGCTGCTTACCTGTCTCCTGTGACAATTCTTTATTTCAAACATATCTCACTAATTTGGTTGGTTATGGATATGCAATTCTCAAGCCATTCCTTTATGGACAGCAAACTAATTTGTTTACTTTGAAACCTATTTAGGACTGACATTCATTTCTTGTCTTCAAATTCAAATGTTTTTTTTTTTTTTTAATGGAAATTATATTGGTTTTCATGGAAGCCATTAAAACAATGAATGCGATTATAATGGTATTTGTTGTGGAATTTCTATTTGACACATCATCTCAAAAGGTACTCATAAGACACACCTGTGCCTCAAGTAACATCAAGCAACAATCAGCAACACATTTATAGCATTCATTAATCAGCATTTTATCATTTGTTTCTATGCATACAACAATAATACCATTAAGCTAAGTAAATCAATGAAATCTAAAATAAATTCAGAACAAAAAAAAAAAACTTCACAAATATTATCAATTCATAAATAATTGAGCATATAAATCAATATATTAATGTAACCAAAGTAAAAAAAAAAAAAAAAGCCTTATTCTTCAAAAAGCAGACTTGTGCCAGCATCACGGTCACCACGTTGTTGATGTTGTGGAGCCTGTCTCTGATCTTGCTGCTGAAAATGAAAATTATATTTTAGTTTTACAGAAATTAACTACACATTAGGGTAGATACGACACTTACAATTTTTTAAGGAGCACTTGTTCTCACAATCACAAAAATTTAGAGCAACATAAAATTTTAAGCACAGTTAAGGTTTTTATAGCAACCGCACTAATGGGAAACCACATTAACCTTACATCAGGAAAGTTAACTGAATTAGACATTTAATGCGGGCGGGGTTAACAGGCTGAGGTAAAATTGTTGCTGTTAGCTTGGCCAGCTAAGACATGATGGAGATCTCAAAAAAGGTTTAAAATGCTGTGACAACAGTTTTCTTGTTTAAACCTTCAACAAGTTAACAGTGTATTCAGGAATTATTAAACAAGTCCTGTTTAACCGAGGTTTAATACTTAGAGACATATGTTTTCTGAGCTTGTCTGCACCAGTCATAGAAAACCCTCTGGTGCATTCCTTTTCACCAACTAAGTAGTAGGGTTGTACGTGATTTGGACCTGTAACAACAAGGGACAGTGAGTAGGAAGTAGGCTCAGGTGCGCTGTTTTTTCAAACAACAAAACACTCAGAACGCGGTCTCTATTGAAATAGATGCAGAAGTAAACTTAAAACTAGAGTCGAAGCAAAAAATGGACATGGAAACGACCGCTTAGCATGCTACATGCATTCATACATAGAACTATAGCTAGACTCCTTAAACAATACCAATGCTACACCTAAGAATACTGCGCAAAGTGCACAGTCACACAAGGGGTTTACATAGTCAATAGAATTACCTTAAACCTAAAACACCTGGCTCAAATCAAGTTTCACCCTGGCACTTGAACAAATATTAAAAGGGAAGCAAACAAACTAGAAAGAAGTATCACATGGACAGTCATATGTTGTGCCGCAGTGGCCTCTGCTGGTCATGGTGTAACAGGACCACAGCTCCATTTTATGACGGTCTCATCATTGAACCAAACTGCCCTCGCACCAGCGTACACATCATCGGAGAAGAATCATTGTGAGGGGATGGGCACGTTAATGTTTTTATTTAAAGATTATGAGGACATACATTTTTAAGTATTTATGTGCAGGTATAAATCATTTATAATAAACACTGTGACCCTGACACTGAGCTGCAGCACGGTGGCCAAGACCATACAGCATTTTAACAGGACAGGTTTCACTCAGACCTCGCCAAGGTCGACCATAGAAGTTGAGTGCACAGCATCATATCCAGATGTTGTGTTTGTGAAATAGACGTATGAGTGCTGCCAGCATTGATGCAGAGGTTAAAGGGGTGGGGGTAACCCTGTCAGTGCTCAGACCATCCGCCGCACACTGCATCACATTGGTCTGCATGGTTGTCGTCCCAGAAGGAAGCTTCTTCTAAAGATGATGCACAAGAAAGCCCGCAAACAGTTTGCTGAAGACAAGCAGACTTAGGACATAGATTACTGAAACCATGTGCTGTGGTCTGAGGAGACCCAGATAAACTTATTTGGTTCAGATGGTGTCAAGCATGTGTGGCGGCAACCATGTGAGGAGTAGAAAGACAAGAGTGTCTTGCTTACAGTCAAGCATGGTGGTGGGAGTGTCATGGTTTGGGGCTGTATGAGTGCTGCTGGCACTGGGGAGCTACAGTTCATTGAGGGAACCATGAATGCAAACATGTACTATGACGTACTGAAGCAAAGCATGATCCCAGCATGTATTCCAGCATGATAACAACCTCAAACACACCTCCAAGACGACCACTGCCTTGCTAAAGAAGCTGAGGGTGAAGGTGATGGACTTGCCAAACATGTCTCCAGACCTAAACCCTATTGAGCATCTGTGGGGCATTCTCAAATGGAACGTGGAGGAGCACAATGTCTCTAACATCCACCAGCTCTGTGATGTCATCATGGAGGAGTGGAAGAGGTCTCCAGTGGCAACCTGTGAAGCTCTGGTGAACTCCATGGCCAGGAGGGTTAAGGCAATACTGGAAAATAATGGTGGCCACACAAAATATTGACATTTTGGGCCTAATTTGTACATTCTAAGCTAGGGGTGTTCTCACTTTTGTTGCCAGCGGTTTAGACATTAATGGCTGGGACAGCAAATGTACACTGTTATTCAAGCTGTACACTCACTACTTTACTTTGTAGCAAAGTGTATTTTCTTCAGTGTTGTCACATGAAAATATATAATCAAATATTTACCAAAACATGAGGGGTGTACTCACTTTTGTGAGATACTGTAAGAGGCCAATTTAAAACTAAAAGGGAAGTAAAAATCTATCTCAGATTTTACCTCAGGCCATCTCACAAGTAGGGCTGGCTCTATGAGGGGGCGTGAGGGAGCGATGACCTCTCACTCAGACTGTCCTGCCCCCTCATTTAAGATGAATGTTAAAAAGGATTTTAATTAAATAATAAGATACATTTTTTTAAACCACAACACACAAATGTCTTGGCTTTTTAGTGTGAATATTAGAATAGCTATATTTTAATTAAGGCCAGTGTGTTATTGGTTGTCTGGTTAAGCTCACTCCCTACATCATCATAGACTCGCAATTTAAATGGTAAATGGCACACTTATATAGCGCTTTTATCCAATGTACTTTACACTGTGTCTCATTCGCCGATTCAATGGCACCAATGGCAACAGAGCTGCCATGCAAGGTCCTAATTTGCCATCAGGAGCAACTTGGGGTTCTGTGTCTTGCCCAAAGACACGTCGGCATGTGGAGTCATGTGGGCCGGGAATCGAACTGGTAACCATACGAGTATTGGACAACCCGCTCTACTAGCTGAGCCACAATTTACCAGTGCAAAAAGAAGACGAAGCAGACTATGTGACTATGTGGAAAGAGCAGATCCACAGGCAAGGAGATTTCAACCCTGCTTAATTCCGTCCAGCTTTCTTGAAACTGCTTGTATGCGTCTGCAGTTGTGGACATTATTGAATTCCTCGTCTTAAATGAACTGACATTGAGGGGATCAATTGATTCCATTGATAACAGAAGTCAAGTTGACAGTGGACTATTTATTTCTCTATTTGATTACACGCTGAGACAAAACCAAGAGCTAGCACAGGCTTACAGTACAGTTCCAACAAAATGCTACATACACATCACATGTTATTCAAAATTATATCATTGAACTGATGAGTACGATCGTAACAGAACAAATTGTTAAAGATGTTGGGGAGTCGTGGTTTACAATTAAGGTGGATGGGAACCAAGAACCCCACAGGCACTGAGAATGTCACTTTAGTTGTTTGTTATGTAGACCAGAACTGCACAGTTCAAGAGAGGCTGTTGTCTATGTTGACCACAAACAAGTGTGATGCCCTGTCACTCGCTAACTTGAAGAGCTGCCGAAAATTGGTCTTGCCCCAAACAAAATAATAAGTCTGTGTTATGCCAGGGCCAGCATCATGTCTGGAAAGGAAGGAGGACTGCAGAAACCTATTCAAAATAAATTAAACAGAGATGTGCCTTACATTCTTTATTTTAGCCACGAATTACATTTAGTGGTTGTGCATGCTATCTCATCAGAGAGCACAGTTGGGGATTTTTTTGACCTGTGCAATTCACTTTATACTTTTCTGAGAATGCCCACTATAGCTGCACAGCATAATGGAGAGAATCTTAAAAGGCTACTGAATCAATGGTGGACTTGACATCTTGACATGGTGTCCGTGTTGCTGAAATCACACATCACACTTGTAGAGTTCCTGAAAGAATTTTGAACCACAAGAAAAAGTGCTGATGTGAAAATTGAAGCTGTTGGACTTCACAAGGCCATCACAGAATGGACTATCAGATTTCTTACTTCTGTAATGTACAAGGTATTGGAGCTGATGGACCCACCTAATAGGATGCTGCATGCTGAACAAATTGATCTAATTACTGCAATTCAGCCCATTCAAATTGTCTCTTCTTGCATTGAAAATCTACGATCAGACGCTGAACTTGCGAAACTGACAGTGTAGATGTAGTTGAAAATTCAAAGAATTTTCAAAGAGGAAATATTTATGAGGAGGTTCCACTCATCGAAGAGAAGACTGCATCTCTATTGAATAATAGAGTGAAATGTTTTCCCATGCCTTTAAGGGCTAAATAATTGGTGAAAACTGCTGAATTGGTGTATAAATTGGTAAATTTATATTTGTGGTGGTGGCTACTCCAGCCATTAAAAGACAGGTTACATATACAGTGCCTTGCGAAAGTATTCGGCACCCTTGAACTGTTCGACCTTTTGCCACATTTCAGGCCTCAAACATAAAGATATAAAACTGTAATTTTTTTGTGAAGAATCAACAACAGGTGGGACACAATCATGAAGTGGAAT
>JAFFST010001041.1:0-15031 GCA_022414735.1 Noturus placidus | reverse complement strand
GGGGGGGGGGGGGGTGAGGAAAGGAGAAATCTGGCTTCACACACTTGCTCACAGGTCTGCTTCACTCTCACTCAGTCACACACTCAGTGCTGTCTGGTTGGTTGGGTGTGGTGCAGTCAATCTCTTCACTGCTCTCATCGTCCTTCTCCATTGGGACCCGTCGCTGGGTTTCCTCATCAAACCAATTACTTGCTTGGCTGGCCTGGAATAAATTGTTCAATTGACTGACACACACACACACACACACACACACACACACACACACAAACGTATTACCTACACTAAGATGACGAGTGTACGTATGGGTGTGGCTTTTCTTTGTTGAAGTACTGACTACTGAAGGCATCTGGAATACACTACAGAGTGGATTGAAATCATTTTTACTGTACGTACTGTATTCAGCTCGCCTCACCTTCACACGATAAACCAGGCGCTTCATCCTCCTCCCACACACACACACACACACACCTTCTAAAATTCTACGATGATGCTTTTTGTTTAAAAAAATGTTATAAAACGATAGAAATCAAACACGACAGGCTGTGATCAGCTTGGAAAACAAATTCCTTTTACACCACAGCGAATTGCCAAGCAGCGCAGTGTTTAAGCGAGCAACGGACGACGTGCGATTATAAATGTATTATTTTTGGAAAAACTTTTTTTTTCCTTTTAGTTCCTGCTGTCAGTTAATTCATCTCGAATAATAATCTTGGAGACTTTCCAGTGGTGGAAAAAAACAAACCATTGGGTAGTGACTTGTTACGTAGCTCCGACACTGGAGACTCCTTCTGTAAATGTTAAATGTTTCCTGAGAGAAAACATCACTTTATGAGTGATTGTGTTTTCTTTATCGAATAACGACACATTTATTATTTGTCTTAGCGTATATCATGCGAGTGATGATAATGTATTAGAACGAGCGCATTAAATACTGTATAAAGATTTGAGTTACAGCCTGAACTAGTACTAATACTAATCATAATCAACACCTTGTGAACAAGCGGATTTGAGAATTTGAGAATTTTCTTTAGTTCATATATATATATATATATATATATATATATACACACACAGTATCTCAAAGTGAGTACACCCCTCACATTTGTGTAATTATTTGATTATATCGTTTCATGTGACAACACTGAAGAAATGACACTACAATGTAAAGTAGTGAGTGTACAGCTTGTGTAACAGTGTACATTTACTGTCCCCTCAAAATAACTCCACACACAGACATTAATTCAATTCAATTCAATTCAATTCAATTTTATTTGTATAGCACTTTTTACAACAGACATTGTCTCAAAGCAGCTTTACAGAATGTTTAAACCGCTGGCAACAAAAGTGAACACACCCCTAAGTGAAAATATAATCAAGAAAAGATATAATCAAATAATTACACAAATGTGAGGGGTGTACTCACTTTGAGATACTGTGTGTGTATATATATATATATATATATATATATATACTTCTAGAACTCCATTTGCATATTCGAATACTGATAGTTGCTCATATTTCATGATGCGGTAGCTCTTACTTGCCACAAACCCAACACTTTTGCAAAAAAAACCCCAACCAACCCAAACAGCTCATTCTTTAGCTTGTGATGGATTAAAGAACTAAAAACCATGCTGTGATGGCGTATAGTCTAAGCTTCAATCCACTCTCCTCCACCACCTCCGCCTACTCCCTCCCAGTGGCCATCGTCCAGTCTCTGTGGGAGCAGGTGTCGCCCAGTCGGCCATCGTGATTGGGTGTCCTCTCCTTACTGTGAACATCGTGTCTCCCTTCCTTTTTCGTTTCGCAGGCCGGCTACTCCGAGGAAGCTTCGTAGAATCCAGTGACCTTTAAAATCCAAGACAGCGAGCGGCTCGCAGATGTCTTCCAGGTCATGATGCAAATTTGCTGACTTGTGTGTATTTGGGACTGTAGTACAGCTGGTGGTGTATCCACGTATCTCTCTCCATAGAGAAAGAATAGTAGTTTCACTGATATTCAACAAAATCCTAAAATCATTAAGCTACACATCATACATGCAAATATATTCGTTAAGCTGTTATTAAAGTAGAAATATTAAAATAGTCAATGATTAGTCAATGGAATGTACTGTATATAGATATACTAATGAATTAATAATGTCCTGCAGAAAATTCTGTTGTAGTAATAACACACATGAAATTTCCACCAAATGTACGTATGGTAGGAATACTACATGCTACAGTATATACTACAAGAATACTAATAGAGTTCACTATAAAATATAAACGCTTGGTACAAGCTCTCTCGTATGAGTGACTACGCAGGATAGTTTAATATAGAAACACTTGAGTTATTTTTCATAAGGTTGGAATGAGTCATCTAAGTAGATGTAATGAATCAGTATCAGGGATTGATTCTTGTCGTTTGTTTGCTAGTATCCACATTTTCTTAGCTTAGTGGTTAGCATGTTTGCCTCACACCTCTGGGGTTGTGGACTCGAGTCCTGCCTCCTGCCGCCCTGTGTGTGCAGAGTTTCCTCTTCGGGAGTTTCATCCGGGTACTCCGGTCCAAAGACACGTGTTGTAAACTGATTCTCATTTCTAAACTGCCTGTAGTGTGTGAATGCGTTGTGCCTCAAGTTCCCTGGGATAGGCTCCAGGCCTCCCCGCGACCCTGTGTAGGATAAGCGGTATCTATGGAAAATGGATATATGAGTGGACGGAGGTTCTTGAGCTGGGAGAAAAGATCAGACAAATAATTCTTTGGGCATGATTAGGGATCAGTGGTTTTAGAATACATCATGTGATGCCATCAATAGGAGGATGGTAAAGGAATACAAACGACTCACGGGAGAGCTGTAAATAGTGGCATTTGGATAGGAACATGCCAATGGACAGGAAAAAAAAAAACATTTATTGCCTCAAGCTCACGTTATATATAATAACACTTTTTTATGCACGTAATTGATGACATAAGAAGAACATGGTCAATTTCTTTAATCACAGGTCTATCGTTAGAGAGTCTTCATTGTGTCATGGAGAGAACACACACAATCTTGTTAGAGAATTCAGCCTGGATTTGAATGGAATCATCTCCTATAGTGTGACAAGTAATAATCTTCACTTATCTGACAGCATAGTCAGGGAAGTCAGAGGAGATGATGTGCTATCATACTAAATTAAATAAAAAAAAATCTCTTTGGCTCTTCCCCACTGAACTGCTAAGCCTCATTACTTTTAAGTAAGCGTGTGTGTGTGTGTGTGTCTGTGTGTGTGTGTGTGTGTGTGTGTGTGTGTGTGTGTGTGTGAGAGAGAGAGAGAGAGAGAGAGCGAAAGAGAGAGAGAGAGAGAGAAATAGAGAGTGGGCTATAAGGGCTGATTTATATTTCTGCACATAAATACATCCGCATTGAGATGCAGAAAAAAGGTTTATGGGTTTACTAGGCATTAAATGGCATCCTATTCTCAGTCAAATTACATTTTCTCCATATGTGTAATTATACATTATCTTGTGCCCACTATGGCGCTTTCATTTCGCAAATATAACCAATAATACATTGATTGTATGTACATACTGTGCTGTATTTATTGTCTTATATTTGACGAGTTAGTGTAATAGCTTATCACTCAAACCAGCTAGATGTTCCGTATGTACTTCTTTCATGCAGCAGATATAAAAAGTCTACACACCCCTGTTGGAATTGCAGGTTTTTGTGATGTAAAACGAATGAAACCGACGTTCAGTCGGTTTTCTACCTTTAATGAATGTGGATCAACAAAATTGATGAAAAAAACCAAATAGGAACATTTTTAGGGCGCATAAAAAACCCAAAACATTGATCTTCGTTGTTTGTTGACTTGGATTTGTGCTCTGGGTCGTTTATTTAGCAGGAAGCTGACATTTTTCTTTATCTTTATCTTCATCTTCATTTGTTGAACTGACTGAGGCCTGCAGGATTTGTCCCAAAATATATTGGTATTTGGAGCTGTCCATGATTCCCTCTTATCTCGAATAGAAACCCAGTCCCAGCTGATGAGACGCAGCCCTCTGACGCGATGCTGCCACCACCATGCTTCACTGTGGCTATGGACGATAAGCTGTTTTGTTTTTGCACCAAACATGCCTGTTAGAATGATGCCCAAAATATTCTACCTTGGTCTCATCAGATCACGACACATTCGGCCACGTGGTTCGGTGCATTTTAGGTAGGTTAAGATGTTTTGTTTTGTTGTTTTTTATTATTTAAAAAAGGGCTTTTGTATAGACACCCTACCTTACAGCCCAGGCATGTGAAAGAAGTCATAAGGAATGGCTGGTACTTACCAGATATTCCTACAGCTCCTTTAGTGTTGCTGTAGATCTCTTGGTAGCTTCCCTCATAGAGGGTTCATCTTGTCCTTTAGTCAATTTTGGAGGAACGTTCTGTTCTTGGTAATATCCATCGTGGTGTTTTATCACAATAAAACTGGAGAAACATCTGACATGATTTTATCTTGTTTTCTTTTTTTTTTTTTTACCTCAAAAAGCTGCGATTTTAACAGGGGTATGTGGATTTTTTTTATTTTTATATCCACTTAATATGTACAGATTTGCTTACAAATAATTTAGCAAAAGCATTACAGTCAAAGATGACTTTTTTATCAGGTGTGTATCAGATGCGCAGTAACTGTGCTGTTGACTGCATGTGTGACATGAATGTTAATGAGCTTAAGTCCAACCGAAACTAGGCAGTTACCGAGAGAACATGTCTGCTTCTATCTGATAAACAAACAAACTGCATCGAGCTCGTTCCCCGAACCACTTCGGTGTCCATATTTTTGCATCTCTGTGCCACCCACGTATATAATATTATGCTCATCATTAGAGCGGAGCGCCTGCTGCTCGTCAGCATTGTTCAGCCTGAGGGGGCTAGAAATGGAACTGACATTTAACTTTTGAGTTGCGAGGACCTCATATAATGTGTCGTGGGATTTCAGTCGTAGGTATATATTTATGCATGTTGTTTCAGGTTCAAGTTGTTGCACTTTATTCATTCATTCATCTTCAATAAGCACTTGGTGGATCTCAGTAACGCTGGGCGTGATCTAATTTGTGCCCCTGATTTATTATCATGGACTTGAAGATGGATGGATGGATGGACTTTTTATATCTGATTCTTGATCTAAAGTTTGATCATGTCAGAATCGCCTCCTCACCTGTCCACTGCATCTCAAGATATACTGCATTCACTGCGTTTACTTCCAACGCTGATCTTGTATATTTGCTCCAGGCCAGAAATTTTTATTACGTGTGTTTCCCATTCTTTGTGTATTTTCTCTTTGTGGTACCAAGGGTCTGATCAAGCACGAGCTGTGAATGGGAGAGGTCACAGAGAACGATCGGATAATGAGTGAGTGGTTACACCTCTGTCGAGGACGACGAAGATCTCAACGACGAATTACTTTATTGCAGTGACAAAGAACATTAAACGTTTCGGGTACATCGGCATCAAAGTGAACCTTGAACAATATCAGCACAGCCATTTTATACTGTTTTTCACACCGAATGTAAATAAAATCTCGCTCTAAATGTAGATTAAGGATGACAATTGTTCACTTTCCGTCACATGACTGATACCGTTACAGGTGTGACCAACCAAATGGTGAGGTGATACGATTGTCTAGATCAGGGGTGTCCAATCTTATCTTGGAAGGGCCGGAGTGGGAGCAGGTTTTCATACACACCTGATGCCACCTGATTAATCATTTGATCTTGGCTTTCAATAGACTCAGGTGTGGCTTTTGCTTTCTAGGAAGGAAAACCTGCCCCCACACCGGCCCTTTCGAGATAAGATTGGACACCCTTGGTCTAGACAGATGTCTTTCTGAATGATAATTACGTTCATGTACCCCTTTATTCAGGGATGGTTCTTGATGTCCCACCGCTGCTCCCAATGTAACTGTGACCATTGTCCACATATTGCTGAGAACGAGATGAATTGTCTCTATGATAATTAAGCCTTTTTGTGTTATGAGCTTGTTCTAATACCTACCTTGGATTGGTATAACCTTAGATGTAGTCTGCAATTTCTTACATCTCTTTGTGTACTTGAAAGATTTTCTCTTTGTGGCATCAAAGGTCTGATCAAGCACCAGCTGTGAATGCGAGAGGTTAAAGAGAATGAGCGGGTAATGAGTCAGTGGTTACACCTGTGTTTAATAATGAAGCATGTTTATATTTTTTTATGTTTTTTTATATTCTTTTATGTTGTACTGAGAGGAGTAAAAAATAAGTCTACACCTTATTATTAACTTTTGCAAAACAAAACATTTTCATTTGGAATTAATTTAGCCAACTTTTGTTACTAATACTAAATCTAGCACAACTTCAAATAAATCTAAACCGCGCGAGTGTTATTCTTTACTGGTGTTAGAATTAATATCACACTTATAGGCTTTCTCAGGTGTTCTCCTTCTCTTCCCTTCTTTTTTTCCTCCTCACTTCCCTTTAGTTTAATGCCTTATTGATTCAGAATGAAAGTCTCATTCCAATTATGGATTTTCAGATAGATTTGTTCTTTTATTTATGGACCTTGAATCATGAGCAGAGCTGAGGCACTCTCCCAGTCCTCAATCACTGCCATTGCTTATATTATATATATATATATATATATATATATATATATATATATATATATATATATATATATATATTAGACTGCAGAGGAACTATGGGTCGACGGAGTGGAATACAAAACGGCACGTACGCAGTGCACTGATTTCATTTGGGAGAAAGCCATTGCATTTTTTACACACTGAGGTTTATTATATAAATATACTATGCTCAAGCAATGTGTGAATAGTCCATCAGGGCCCTCTAGATCATCTAATTAATGCTTTAATACGTTTTTAATACGCTTTTATAATCGGGCTAGGTCAAGACAGCAGATAATTGAGTGTGTGCGAGAAAAAGTGGGAATCATGTATTCAGGCCAATGTAATTAACATCTAGAAAGACTAATGTGCGGAGATGTGTCCGGTGTGATGAAACATAATGCCCGTTCTCATTAGTTGGGGCTCATATACTCTGCCCCAATACAATCTCATCTCCAGCCCCTGATTGTCCCATAAATAAATGCCTACATGCTCAAGCTTTGTACAGTCGTATGAGTATGCTCGGTTGATTATATTAAAAGCTCTGTGTAAATATAATTTCCAAAAGGTTTTACTAGAGAAAATTGGTAGACGGTGTGCGATTGAAACTCATTATTCTTCAAGGATCAATACTGGAGGTGTGAACAAATGCTGAATTCATTAGCTAGCCCACCAGGAGAGTAAAAGCTCCAGTGTGCTATATTGAATGATAGCTAACGGAATATAATAGTACGGTGAAATAGTTTGCTAAAAACATTAAATACGTTAAAATATCGATTCAGTGAAACATGCGTTTACGATTATTATTCGTTTAACAACACAGTGTTTTTGCACCTTGGACAACAACAAGAACAAAAAAAGTCGCTGATCAATGTTTTGGCTTTGAGGTTTGATGTTCTTCCATCTCATCACATCGTATCGTTCTTTTTTGCCTGGTCCAGTTTCCGTGAGTGGGTTGGCCCGTGCCCACTGTAGCGTCCGATTCCAGTGTTCTTCCCTGACAGCAGTAGAACCCGATGCAGTCTTCTCAGGCTGGAGCTCATCTGATGATTTTCTGCTCACCACGGTTGTAAAGAGTGGTTATTTTTGTTACTGAAGCCGTCCTGTCAGCTCAAACCAGTCAATTACCAGACTCGAACTAACAACCGTGCCACAAATCGATGAGAGTTTGATTTGAACATGAATTCAATACACATCTTGACCTGTGTGGGTGTGTGTGTGCTTTTACGCTGTGCGCTGCTGACTGGCTAAGTGATTGGTGATTGGATAATTGCACGAATAACCAGAGGTTCAGTGGTTGCTGAGTGTATTTTTACAGTGAATGCATTTCAAACCATTTATTGACATAAGCCTGAATTCCAGACACTACCTGTTCACTTTCCACAATCTAACTGTTTTTTTATATTTGATCGTTCCCAGTGACAAAAACAATATTACACTTGGTATGCAGGAACCATCTTGCGTTTAGTGTTCAGATCTAGATCAAATAAAATTGCTATATCATTCAGGCTACAAGTACAGCATGCAGGCACACTTTTTAATCCTGATTTATGTATCGAATAAGGTTTTTTTCTGAGGCTTGATTTTGATAGGATTTTGCCTCGCAGGTCACAAATATCTCATAAAACGTCTTAACATACACTTGACGTTAAAAAAAAAAAAACGAGTCACGAGAGACGGCCTATAACATCCTCTGTGAGTTTTTTCGTGAACAAGCAGAGATTTTCCTCCTCTGTCTGGAGACTCGGGCAGTTTCTCACGCATCCATCGCTCTTTCTGTAATGAAAGCCTCTCGTTTTCAATACACAACTGGGCCTTTTCATCACCAAGGAGCTCAGTAGCAGTGCCTCTTCTGAGGCTCTTTGTCGTTGTCCCCTCAGCACCCGCTAGTACTTCGGTGTCACGAGTACTATAGCCGGCATGTGATCTTTTAACGCGTATTTATGTATTTCATTCTGCATTTGAACGCCCGTTAGCCGTTACACAGATTTTCATTAGTATTCACCCCCTCTACAATTTGTAGTGTTAAACTGGCCTCTTGGTTGCTTCTCTGACTCTTTACTCAATCACTGACTTCCTCTAGGCAGAGTCTCGTTAGGGTCATATTCATTCCATTATAACCAACCCCTGTGTGAATATGTACGTAATCGCAACTTTGACCAATTTTTATTGGCAAACAATTTTTTAAATTTTGTGTAGATTTGTGATCTATAATCCCAGTTAAGTCTATTTCACTTCCAGGTTGTAACACTGTAAAATCTGGAAATGTTTAAGGGGGGGGGGTGGTCATTATGCCAAGTACTGTACCTATACTTCATCAGGCGCACTGTGGTTTGCATTTGTCATTGTAGACAGTGTTTACGTTGCTATAATGTCAGTGAGAACACAAGCTTGTCTCGTGGATGTTCTGTAGCATTAAATGTAACTGTAAATGGTTCAAAAGCGTCTTTTTTTGAAAAGAAAAAATAGAAGACTTATTAATTATGCACAATTTAGCTTTGAGATTCAGTGTTCATTATCTCACTGGATAGTATTGAAACTTCCATTTTCTTAAACAGGGAAGTGCGTGAAAGGGCCACACCTGGACGAGGCTGAGCTAATTACGGCACACTTTATGTGAGCGTTGCAGGTTGACTCCAGGGTTGCTTCAAATGCAAAGGGTGTAAATTATAATAGCTATACACACCAGACAAGAGGTCCGAGTGCAAAAAGGCAGAGCCTCAAACCCCATCTTGGCTCTATCTATGCACAACTCTGCTGCGCTTATCCCCTCTGGACGACAGTTAAGAACTTACTGTAAATTTCATGTTTATGGATTATTTAAACCACTCCTACGAGAGGGAGAGAGGGAAAACAACTGAAGGAAATAAAACGGAGCAAGAAACAATATAAATAACAAAAGAAAAGAAAAACGATAATAAAAAATGGAGAGAAAGAAATAAAAGAATGAAAAAAAGAACATTAAATATAGATTAGGAACATGATTATTTGTAAAAAGTAAAATGTGAGGAAAAAATCTTTGAAAACATTGTAGAGAGTGAAAGATTTTGAGTAGGAGCGAGGTGAGTAGTGGATCTGGCATAAATTGACGATTTGACTTGTGCATTCATGTGAATTAATATATACTGATACTCTGTGTGTGGGTGGGTGTGTCAGGGGGTTTCTATCATGCTCATGTATCTGTAACTTACTCCTTCGCGGGCATTAATTCGACAGCTAGCACACATGTTGAAAAACAATCCTGTTTGTACGATTGAATTATTCAGTGTGATTCTCGTACGATGCCGAGTTTGACATTTTTCTTCATTCCTCCAGAGCCACTTCTCACCCTCTGCACTTCACACAGCTGCACCGCGTTCGCCCCGGCCCTGATTTCTTTCACCTCACGTCTCTCAAGTTGCGCTCCAGTGGGTGTTAACTTGCTGCTTGTTGCCATGGTGATGGCGCCTAACTAGAGTGATTGATAGTAGGGCTTTTTTCAGAACACAGTCAGAAGCAGCACACATATGGCCACAAACGACACAAATTGACTATAAACGACGTCAGTGCCACTAGCTAGCTTTGTATTGAACATGAAAAAATGTTTTTAGTGATTTGAAATGTTTACTGTTGTAGGAAATGGAATTAATTAGTAATATTTTATGTAGACTGAATTCAGGTTGCGTTGTGTAGTCTCGACTACCTCTTCCAGCTGTTGTCTTTGATAACTACTGCTTCTGAAAAAGTGCGTTCTCTATTTATTTAATATATACAGTATGGTATAATGTGATGTTCGCAAACTTAATTATGTACAGCTTGAATACAGCTATTCAGGTTCTTGGTCATTGTTCAGTCCTTTAACAAGCGTAACTTAACATTTTAGAAACAGCAGGGACAGAAAGTAATTGTATTTCAAGTCTATATTTTGGTGAAAAGCTCAAGATGTGCAGGGATCCGCCAGGACTAGCCGTAGTGACAGCGGCAATGAGAATGCTAAGGATGAGCTACCTGACAGCACTCAGGAGCAGGATAAAAACAGAAATGTCTGAAAAAATAATCCCCAACATATCAGACAGCCCGTTCGAGGGGAAGCTTGCCTTGAGAATGGAAATTTGTGCAAATTTTGCAGGAACTTTAGCTCTAGATTTATTTACGCATCTCGTTTCCTGAAGCCCTCCACTGAGCTCCACTAATATTGGCACCCTTGGCAAATACGAGCAAAGAAGGCTGTAAAAATTGTCTTTATTGCGTTAAACTTTTGATCATTTTGTTTAAACAATTCACAAAAATACTCTGCTCTCATGCATATCAAACAATTGCAAACAGAACACAGGTTTATTTGTTAAATATTGGTGTGCAACAACTATTGGCACCCTTTTAGTCAATACTTTAATTAAACAATAAAGACACTTTTTCCACAGACTTCTTTGCTCATATTTACCAAGTGTGCCAATATTAATGGAGGGCGTGGTAATAAATTAATACGATTATTAATTTTACGTATTAATTAATACGCATTAATTAATACGATTTAAATTTGTTGAAACTATGTGGTTCTGGAGTATGTCATCAGAGGAAGGGCTTTGTGTCGATTTAATAGCACTTGGTTCGAAACTGGTTGTTAGGTGCTGTCACTTTCTCGATAATCACTCTCAGGAGTAAGGAAGTGAATGTATTGAGATACGTTATTATATTGATATCAGTGTTAGACACACTTAAGAGATACTGTTCAGCAGTAGATCGAGAGTTTTGTCTTCCGACACTCTCTTTTCGTCACAACGGTACGGTAAAGCGATTGCAATACCGCTCCCGCTGCTCCGATTCTCTGGCCAATTTCCTGCTCCAATGTCCCCTCACTCATGAACAAGACCCTGAACCGGTACTCGAACTCCTTCATTTGGGATATGTTCTCATTCCCTACCCGGAGTAGGCACTCCATCGGTTTCCTACTGAGAACCATGGCCTCAGATTTAGGGGTGCTAATCCTCATCCCAGCCGCTTCACACTCGGCTGCGAACTGATCCAATGAGTGCTGGAGGTCACGGACAGATGATGCCATCAGGACCACATCATCTGCAAAGAGCAGCGATGAGATCCTCAGGTCACCAAACCGCAAACCCTCCCCACCATCACTACGCCTCGATATCCTGTCCATGAATATCACAAACAGGATCGGTGACAGTGCAGGCCTGATGAAGACCAACACCCACCTGGAACAAGTCAGACCTTTTGCTGAGCATCCGGACACAGCTCTTGCTTTGGGAGTACAGCGATTGGATAGCCCTAAGAAGGGAACCCTTCACCCCATACTCCCTCAGCACCTCCCACAGTAGACCCCTGGGGACCCGGTCATACGCCTTCTCCAGATCCACAAAACACATGTAGCCTGGATGGGCATACTCCCAGGACCCTTTCAAGATCCTTGCGAGAGTAAAGAGCTGGTCCGTTGTTCCACGACCAGGACGGAATCCGCATTGTTCCTCCTCAATCTGAGGTTCGACTATCGGCCGCACCCTCCGTTCCAGCACCTTGGAGTAGACTTTACCAGGGAGGCTCAGAAGTGTGATACCCCTATAATTGGCACACACTCTCTGGTCCCCCTTTTTAAACAGGGGAACCACCACCCCGGTCTGCCACTCCTTGGGCACTGTCCCCGACTTCCACGCAATATTAAAGAGTCTGAAGCTGCGGCAGAGAGCTGTGGTCTCAAGGTCCTGCTGTTACAATTCAATTCAATTCAGTTTTATTTGTACAGCACTTTTAACAGTGGACATTGTCCCAAAGCAGCTTTATCGAAATATATAGATTTTATATGTATGAATTTACCCGTAATGAGCGAGCCAGAGGCGACGACGGTGAGGGGAAAAACTCCCTGGGACGCTGTGAGGAAGAAACATTGAGAGGAACCAGACTCAAAAGGGAACCCGTCCTCATCTGGGTAACACCGGATAGTACGATTATAAATAAAGATTTTACGTGAAGTCTGTTTTGTTGAAAAAGCAGCAAAGCAGGACTCGGACAGGCAACATCAAACAGCAATAATCCGTAATCAAAATTTTATGGGGAAAAGGTGAAGGTAAAAAACTTTCTCAAACATAAAACAAGGCTTGGATTTTAAAAAAAATGCTTGGTAAGACGTAGTGATGAAGCAAAAAACAGCAGGTTATACTTAGACTACTTTTACATGGACAGCAGTAATCTAATTATTAACCTTACTCTGATTAAGATAATAATGTGATTAAGGTGTTTACATAAGTCACTTTTAGAATACTCCTATCGTGTTTCCGTTTTACATATTATAGATCATAATTAGATTAACAGCCCACGTCATTACGTCACCGTGCCACGCCGTCCGACATCGCTCCAGAATTTCACGTATCAACATACAGTTCGTCTTCGTTATGGTACCGTATACAGTTTTGGGTGTTTTTATTTTTTTTTTATGAACGCTTTAAGTGCAGTTAATTATTTGTCATGCTACACGTGCTAATAGACAACTGCTTGACGCCGTGGGTGTGTCCAAATCGCGTAGTAGCCGAGATACTTGTATTTTTCTTCACTACAGGCCTATAGTAGGAAAGTATGTGGTTTGGGACGCAGCCGAACTCTCTTGTTTGCCGTAAAACATTAAACTTCTGTGTGTGATTGTGTCCTGTCGCAAAATGTGTTGAAAACTCTCACACAACGTTCATAATGTGATTAAGGTGTTTACATGTCTATAATACACGTCCATAATATGACTAAAACAGGAGTACTCCACCTGTCTTAATTCGATTAGTGCTTAATTCGAGTATGACCTTAATTAGATTAAGGTAAGTAAAAATTGCTGTTTACATGGTAGTGTCTTAATCAAAGTATGGTCTTAATCGGATTAAGAGTGGAATCTATTTTCTGTTAATGACCTGGAGCTGGTATCTGTCCGCATGGAGCCTTCCAAGTAGTTCTGTGTTTTAACACTGTGCAGATTATTAAACAGCCATTAACGGGTTTTTCATCCAAGTGCTAAAACATGTTTTCTGAAACTATATTCCATGTAAAGTCATTAGTTGCCATGGTGAGTAATGTCTTGTGATATTCTGCCTGGGAACATTTTCACACCTGAGAGACATTTGCATTTCTCACCTTTGTGATAGACTGCTGAGAAAATGGTCTCCCATATTTAGCATTTCCAGCCCGTTTGCATGTATTTTGTTTGAACCTTTTATTAATACAAGGCAATAGCCGACAGAGTGAATAAATAAATGAGTTGAATAAATACGTTTAAATAAATAAGATTAACATGTTTGGCTCATTTCTCTTGCCTGATTTGACTGCACGATGATGTTTGCCAGCATAGCCCCGACCTCTGCTGCTCTTGGTACAGTGCAGATGGACCTGTCGGACATTTTATTATCCACACTGGCCTTCAATTTTCATCTGACACGAGATCCAAAGCGCTTTACACTCATTCACCCATTCACACACATACTCACACACCAATGGTAGCAGAGCTGCCATGCAAGGCGCTGGAGCAACTTGGGGTTCAGTGTCTTGCCAAAGGACACTTGGGCATGTGGAGTCATCTGAGCCGGGAATCGAACCTCCAACTCTACGGTTAGTGGACAACCCGCTCTACCAACTGCCCAGCCGCCCAGAACTTCTGAACTTCCTGTGCATGTAAAATATGTTGTACATGTTTTTTTCCCCCACAATTTTGTACAAACAATTATCTGTATAGATGAAATATGTTGGTCCCTTCTTATTTACAGTTTATATAAACAATCTTGATAAAAGTTATCAAAATGCCAATATTCATTTTTCTGCTGATGACACCATTATTTACTGCTGCGTCTTTTGAGGAATTTCAAACTACTTTAATTCTGTTCAAACTTTCCTGTCTCAGTCGAAGCTTGTACTTAACACTGACAGAACCAAACTAATGGGATTTTCTATAAAAATAAGGTTCCACCAATTACTACTATTCATGGTGATGCAATTGATTCTGTTACTTCACATAGTACATCTCTCGGGATGTTAGGTGATGATGGTCTTTCTTTTCAAGCCCATATTCAGGAATTTACCAACAAAACTGAAACTGGAATTGTATTTCAGAAACAAGGCTTGTTTTTTTTCTTGAGGCTAAAAAGAGGCCTCTTTTTTTGCCTATGCTTGACTATAGCGATATTTTATATATGAATGCTTCTGTCCAGTGTTTGAAATAAATTGACACGCTTTACCATGGAGCATTGAGATTTATTCTAAATACAAAACTGTTACTCATCATTGCACTTTATATGAATGGGTTGGCTGTCCTTTTCTAGGCTTAGTCTCTAGGCTTGACATATTTGTGTGTATATATATGTATATATAATACCATCAGAGATTTGTTGCGTTTTCGAGATATTTCCTCACTTCCTGGCCACTTCACGACCAAATTTGTTCAGTTTTATATATATATA